>CM021734.1:65476778-65634278 GCA_011075105.1 Heteronetta atricapilla | reverse complement strand
CTGCAAGCCTGCAGTGGTAGTGTAGATCTTGGAGCAGAGAGGGAGATATTGAGAAGACACGAGGTTTTGGCATGCTTAATGAATGGACAGCAGGGTCCTGCACAGTGCACCAGGACTGGCTTCCCAAATGAATTGCCAGGCAGGACTGCAGTTCCTTCCAGTTGTGGAATTTGCGGATTCTGGAGTGAGGTGGGTAAAACCTCCGCTTCTTGAACTTGAAGCTGCCTTCAGTCTAGAAAACTGCAGCTGGCTTCCAAACTAGAAATGCTGTCATCACAAACGAGTTAGTGAAAGATGCATGTTGCTAATGCAGCCTCAGAAAATGTTTTAAGGTTGTTGTTGATACTTGGAATGCTGTTACAGCATCAAGAGGCCAGCATAATATGGGTTTGATGGCTATATGTGCTCTGGGCCTCTAGCTGCTAGTTTACCTAAGCATCTTCACCCTTCAGTCCTTCCTCCAGATTCAAAACTGTGTCTGCCTCCTAATTAACCCTATATGATATCTAAAACATTTATATTACCTGATAGACAAAAAAAAAGTACTTGCTTGAGATGACAGCATCATTTATTCTGGTGCTTTGGTGCTTTTTCAAACTACACAGTTTGAAGTACAAAGAAAACCAGACAAGATACTGGTTTAGGTAAAGCAAAAATATCTTTTTCCCTGCATTTCAGAGGACCTCCCCAAACAACAACCAGGTCTGGTCTACAGGACTGCATTTAGCATACTTAGCCGAGCAGAAGCTATGTAGCTATGTTTTGGGGCAGTTTCAAAATGCTGGTTTTTTTTCTAGGGCTGTAGTTCAAATGTTCAGTACAAAAGGCTGTGCACAGAAGCAGGAGGTGTCATGAGCATCTCGCCCAACTTTGTCTTGCAGCAGGCTTTTTATTAACTGAGGAGGCCATGGGAAGCTACAGCCAAAGCCCACTGCAAGCACTCCGGGAGCAATTTGCGTGCCTGGAGATAGGTGTTGAGCATCCAGTTCCGTCTGGATGCCTCCAGGCTGCTACACCTATGCCAGAGCACTTGAATGACTCTCTAGGAAATGCTGCCTTGGCCTCGAAGGGCTCTGGCTTATGCTCTCTTCTTGTAATGAGAAGCAGTGCATAAAACACAGAAAGATGTAAAATACCTCATTAAGGCGGGTTTTTTCCAGATGTTGGGATTTTTATGCTTCCTTCCCTCCAGATTTCCGCTGCTTTGGTATATTTTGTGGGGGGCATGCTGCTTCCAGTAGCAAAATGCACATCAACAGCTGTGCACGCTTGCACACTTCCCACAAACGGCGAGGGGCAAAGCCTGCTCGGTTGTGTACCCTCACTTACTGCACCCCGAGTTTGCAGCAGTTCCAGTCGCGCTCACGGTACGCAAAGTTGAGGCAGCTTTTAAAGCTTTCTTCTACCTTTGCAACTTTGCATCGCACAAACAAATTACCTTTTCAGTCGTGCAGCAGGAAAATGAGCATCGGTCCGTTTAATGACACCTAATTAGGTCTACAGACGCCAAATGACTTCTGTTGCCCTGTTCAGACAGAGATGCGTGGGTAATGAATTACCCATTGTCTCAGACTCACTACTGCTGGCTAGAGCTGGGAGGAGAATGTTCTGCAAGTAATTTACTTGACAAATTTAACCTCTTTTCCTATTCATGGTAGATCTGTGCAAGTATCCAGGTTTCCTGCACCCATCCATGTATTTCAAGTTAGTCAATGAAGCTTTCTTTGTGCTTCCCTCATCTACGGCTGATCCTATGCACATTTCCAGGCAGATTCACTACTTGACACAGGAAATGCATGCTCTGTTGCTTAGTTCTATTTAGTTAGTTAAGATCTACAGTAAGTGGTTTGTTTCCCCATTGCAGGTCTGTCAATCTTTGTCAAGGCTGAATCTGTGGCATAATTACAATGGGACGAAAAACCTCCCCCGTGCAGACAGTTCTACCAACATACCCTTGCATATGCCAAGAAAGCTTATTCAGGGCAGGGAACTGAATTAAATTACATTGATGTAAAGTGCCTGAGACCAGCGCAGCAGCCCTGCGAGGGCTTTCACACGCATTGCCACACTGCTGGAAATAGCACTGCTCACTGCTGTAGTTACGCTGTTGGGCCTTGCAGAATTAGGATGTTTAGGAAGATACCAAGCTTAGCGCATACGTGAGCTCATTGTTTGCCTAATGCATTGCTGATCTGGGACCCTAATCGGGACTGAGGACTGGAATTCAATCAGAGCCCGGGCAGCTGTTTAATAGTCTTTGGAGTTCAGCAGGATTGTGAGTTTTTTTGTTGGTTTTTGAACTTAATCAATCTATCTCAATCCCTGGGGAGTATTTTTCAGTGCAAGGTTGTCTTAGCTTAATTTTGGGATAGGTTTAGTGATCATCTTGTATATGTGTATCCAGTAAATCAAGTCTAAATGTTCTCCTTTTGCACCAGCACTGGAGCTGTTTCTCTGCAGCTGTCTGCAAGTGTCTTGCAGCAAATTAAAAGAGCCTGAAAACTTCCTCATCGGGGTTGGTTGTGCAGACTGGATCTCTTCTGTTAAGTCAGGCTGGGGATGTTCAGGTTGTTCCATCCCTTCCTCTGCTCCTTGGCTGAAGGCAGGCTCAGAAGGCAGCGTGCATTGGTTTTTGGTCAGCACTGTTCCTGCCATTCCATGCTGCGCTCAAGTCAAGGGAATGGAAAGGTGAAAAGAGCTGATGCTTTTTGGCGGCCATTAAGAATGGGAAGCCTAGAGTCTCTCTGAGATGCTTTCCCAAATCAAACTAATGATATAGTCATGAGTGTCACGTTCTTAGTCAGAGAGGGATTTCAGGAGGGCTGTACACAGGTTCTCAAGTCTGCACATGGTCATAAGTGGGGACGATTTAATGATACTTTATGCAAAAGAAAGACAAGGGAGGGACAGAAGGGCCACAAGCAAAGCATGTTGCAAAAATCACAGATGTGAACTGCTGCAGGAATTGCTGTGGTTTTACCTCGTAGCAGAAGCATTTCATCTACTTAGCTTTATGCAAAATCCTTAATGAGATTTTAAATAGGTTTAAACCTATTACGAGACGAGTTTAGCATGCGAGTGATTACTACGTTGCTTCTTGCCCAGGAACTGATCTCAGCAGGACTGTAATCAGGTATGATATGGGAAAGTATTGTGGAAGTATCATCTCTTTCAACTTCATCAGAATCAATCCCTTGTCCTTGAACTGGAACTGCTGTGTTCAATTTTGGAGGCAAAAGCTTCCCCTTGTCTGGGGGAGGTGAGATGCCATCAGGTGAGATGCGGGGCCGTGCTTTCACCTTCTGGTGCATCAGCCCGCAGGAATCCGGAGTGACTCTGTGAGCAGTTGAACTATGCTTGTGAGCTTCAGCAGTGGCAGTTTGCATGATAATGGGGTATGGACTTCTTCTTTCACTGTTGTTCTGCTAGTGGGTACAGAGCAGCAGCATTCGTAGGCTGAAAAAGAAGGCTGCACTCTTAATAGGAAGTGGCAAGAATTAAGTACTGCTGTTTGAGCTGGTGCCAAGATGCCAGCATCGCACGTTTGAAGACACAAAATCCATATGAGTACTCAGAGAAACAAGCTTTGAGTCAAACAGTGAGACAAAAATCTGTAGTTTGCTGGGTTGTTTAGCTGAAAGGTGGGTGGGTTTTTCTGTAGGATTATAGAAAGCAAAAAAAAAAAAAAAAATCCTTCCTTGGAGGTATTGTTCTGATATGGCCCTTGCTACTGGACTGTCCCACAGCCTCCCATTTCCCATGTATCATTTTCATGGTATGTCAAAGAAACATCATCTTGGTGTTGTTACCATTCTAAGCAACCAAGGCAGAGAAAAAAGAAGCTTACGGGAGCCTGTGGCTGGGCAGAGAAGACTCGATCTCCCCGTGGAGTCTGGTACAGCCAGACCATTTTCCCTTATGGCTAAAGAATGTACTGATCAAAGTGTAAGCCAGCGCCCGTTTTGTTGCGCACAACTATGGAGACACCTTTGAACATATTTCTAAGGCAAAATCTAACTTTTTTGTTTTTCCATGGCTTCAGCTGAACTTTTTATCTGAGCCAACGTAATTATTAGCTCTACCTGGAAACTCTGACTATGGTTTTATCTGGAAAAAGATGGAAACTGGGCTGAAAGCTGAGCAATGCCATCGGGTGGGTAGGTGCACGCGTGCATGCGTATGGGTGGGTGCTTTGTACAGCCGTATGTGTACCTAGACCTTGGGAACTGTGTGTGGTACTTAGAGAAACTGAAAGATGTTCCTGTGTGTAGCACAATAGAAAATGATTCATTTCTCAGGGGAACTGAATGAGGGAGAATAGGAAAACAATTACAATAAAAAAGCAAAGCAAGGCCTGAGGTGCTAATAAACTCTAGCCTTTCTAAAACGTGAAGCAGATTTAGTAAGCAACACAGCGAAGAGTGCCTGTGTCACGAAAGCGTGCCAGGCACATCAGGATGGGGAGCCATTTGAATACATTTCAAGACAGAGCATTGAGGAAAAAATACAATGAGCAGCAAACAAAATTAAAAACAACAACAGGATATGTCCTTTAAATGAGTCATCCAGCCTCAGCTGATGCTGAAGTACAGTATGTGCAGAGACGGTAGACTTGTACTGAGAGGCATATTTTCCTAAAGCACTTTCTTTTCCTAGCCATTGCCTGAAAGCTACAGTCAGTGCTTGGAACATCTGTGTTTATTTTGCATGACAAACTTGTTCCTCGGCTTTGACAAAATGCGTGCTGGTTTGGGACTTGGGGTTTGCAGTTCTTCCATGGGGCTGTGCTGAAGCACATGCGGCTGGCCATTGCACTGCTATATAATACATATTACATGACTTCATACATATTTAATGGCAAGTGTGCTATATTTTTAATCTTTATAGCTTTAATGTGTGCAAGTGGTTTTAATAATTGGTGCTGTAGGATAGTTACTTCCCAGAATTACCCTGCAAAATTGCTGTGTTTTCAGGCTTCAGTTGTGCAGGTTGTAAATCATAAAACTTGGGTAGTAATAAACTTGGCACCCGTTCCTTGCTCTTTGGAGATGCCAACCTGTAACAACAATAAAAAGATAGATGCTGGCAAAATTTCCTCCCTGAAGCTTTCATCATCTCGTCTGCACACCCTGTGTGGGGAAACGGGAGACCAGAGGAGCCCAACAGCCAGGCGTGGTGGGGGCTGGCCAGGGGCTCTGGCCTTGCTACACCGGCACAGGGAGAATCATCGTGCTGTGTTTGTCTGTGGCAGCTGTGTAGAGAGAGAGTAATCCTTGCCACACTGTTGTGCCCCTTGAGTGATATTGCACCCCGGCACAAGAGTGCCTCTTGTTGGTGAGGATAAGGGGAAAAACAACTTAGAAGAAGCAGGGATGGAGGCTCGGGGGCTCCTTGAATCTCCCAGTTCCTCTGAGATGTTCCCCTGCTTCCCTCCTGCTCAAAGCACCAGCGCTTCAGCTGGAATGGCTGCTGTTATCCGAACGCCTGCGATGGTATCTTGGGACCACACAACTCCACTTTGGTCCTCTGGAAATGGCCACTGGGCATGGAAGGTGCTGACTTTGCTGCCTTGGTGTTTTGATTTGGAGTCTGTGCTCTCCAAGGGTGGATCTGGAAATGTGCACATCTCGTTCTGTTGGCTGGCTTCTTTGAGGTCTGGGCTTGGGATGCTACGCACACAGCACAAGAAGAACTTTGCAGCAAGCCTGGATCCAACAGCTCTTTTTTTAAAAAAAAGAAAAGTTGAAACTGGGTGAAGGCATTCTGAAGGCTTTCTGTTTCGGCTGCTGTTTTGTTTGGCATTTCCTAATTGTCTTGTTTCTGGGCACATCCCCAGCAGCACAGTGACTCTCACTTTGCCTCGTGTTCCCCCGCCTGCACACGCTAGCGAAGACTCTGTCGCTCCCCGGTTCCTGCTCACGCTGCTGTGAGATGGGGCTGTGGGGCAGCAATGTCTGGGGCAGCTCGGAGGGCTCCTGGCAGAGCTGTCACTTGCTAAAGTCGCTAGGATAAAGCTTGAGTGTGACTTGCAGTCATTATCCTGGTTATTTGGGATAGTTTTAAGTGACAATACTAATCAAGAGTGACCTAATAAAATACAGTCTGTAAAAATTGGCTCTTCCTGGACTGTGGTTTCAGCACCACGTAGAAATCTGCTTGTAGCTCTTTGTTATCACACAATCAATTCAAAGGCAGGAATTAGAAAAAAAAAAAAAAAAGAAAGAAAGAAAGAAAAAAGTGACAGCTACTCAGTTTAATGAGGAAAACCTAAAGGTTAACTAAAACACCCCTTTTGCTAGCTGCACTGTGCAGTGCCCGTGGTGCATCTGTAACAAAATGCAAATGACTTTTCCCCCAGTAAGAGCCTACGTGTAGGGCTGGTGTTTGCAGGCAGCACAGTGGCAAGTGCTTGCTGGGATTCACGTAGGGCTGAGTTCTGAAGGTTACCGACTGCTCTAGCAGTCAGGCCTTATCAAAATGTGTAATAAACTGCAAGAAGATACCATCAGGACTAAACTTTGCTGGCCAGCATTCAGATCTGCTCTGCCAGAACTCGATAGGGTCCCTCCTCTAGCTCTCCCTTGAGTAGCTGGCCAGCCTCCTTGGTCTGCTCTTCAGCCATGGGACAACCCCATACCTTCATGGGGGCACCACACTGGTGTGAAGGCAGATGTGCCACTGTGTGGTGGTGCTTGTAACCGATTTAACCAGGACCCTAAATGCCAGCCCTGCACACCCCCGTGCATCCTTCTGTGCTCAGTGTCGCGGCTCAACCTGTGGTGAGTACCTGCAGGTCCCCCGTGTGCTTCGCCGCCACAGGTTTGGCCTGGGGGACCCCAGCTCAGTGCAGCAACTTGAGCCCACCGCCGTGCTGTCTCTAAAGGCTTCCATGTTGAAAGTTTCCTCGCAGACGGGTGGTGTTTATATACCAAGTCTTTGTGCACAGGAAGTCTTCAGCATCCGGAGTAACACTTTAAGGGCAATAAACAAGCACAGGCTCTCCCTGGAGACAGCAGCACTAAGATGGCCTGAGGTAACAATAGCTGCTTTGATTGTGCATGTTGCCTTCAGCCTCCAGCTCCCAGCGATATTCCGCCGTCTCTGAATGTCTTCTTACCCTTGGGTAGTATTTAGCTGCCACAGTCCTCTGAGCCCTGTCAATATATGTAAAATATGCTGTTCAGGGTACATCCAAGAGTTTAGTGGAGTAGCTGATTATTAGCCTTCAGTGAAGTTTCGAGTCCTTGGTTTTGGTGGAGTAGAAGACAAGGGCAGGAGAGCATCTCCACCAGCCATACAGGTGTCAACTCTCAGGTGGGGGCAAGTTGAAATGGCTCCTAACACAAAAGTTTGCTTGGCAAAATGCACCAGTAAGTTTTCTACCAGTTTTCAAGATTTTATTTCTCTTTGTTGTGGAAGGAAAATAAAACTGCTCCCGGTTTGTTTTTCATGACAACGTGATGTTGTATTTCTTCCTTTCTCTTGAAACGAGTGTTTTCAGATCCAGAGGCTGAGGTTTTCAGTTTGTCACTCTCTCCCAGTCTTCTCTGCGTTCCCACTTCTACTTTGAGATGATTAGAAATTAGTGGACTGCAAAAGCAATCCCAACAGAATCATTGCTTGGAGGGAAAATCCCCAGAAACATTTCATTAAAATTGGATTTCACGTAATCAAAGCTATACCAACTTTTTAAATATATATATATATATATTTAGCTGTAAAATATATATATATATATATGTATATATATATACTTATTTAATTACTAGGACTGAGTTTCTTTTTAATGTGTGTTTTTTTTTTTTTCTTTTTTCTTGGATTGAAACCTGCTGTCAGCCAGTGATATCTTGAAGCCTTATGCTCAAACAATTAGCAATTCATAACTGTAGCAAGACCTAAAGAGATGATAATAAGTAAAATCGTGATGATTTAAACTTTTTTTCTTCACTTTGAAATACAGAAAACAGATGAGGTTATTAACAAAAATATGTCTCTAATTTCACAGGTAATAGTTTATGCAAATAGCTTTCTGTCTTTAATTTTGGTGAGCTTTTAGACGCTAATGTTTGCATTTCATCATTTTAAATGTGTGCGTCTATTGTCAGTCTAAATTCCCATGCTACTGTTGCTTTTTCCTAATAGGATAAACATCAGGTTTAGAAACAAGATGAAAGTGAATCCTGGTGTACATAGAGAGGAAAGCAGCTGCTCTAAAAAGAAAGCTGGAATGGGTGTCTGCAGACTCCTTTTTCCCAGAGAAGTGTATTTTAGCTAGCTGTGGTCACCCCAGCTTTGCTAAGACCTTGGTTCCTCCTCAGGGAGAGAGGAAAAAAATGATAATTTGCTATTAGGAGTTCTCTTAACTTTGTATTGTTGTAAAGCAGCTGAGTTTCTGGGTAGCTGTGCAATACTTACAGGGTACCTGTCCCCTTCTGGTCTCTCTTAAGCCTGCTGATGGATGCAACTAACAGTAATCTTTATCATTTGATGAAGTACTTAAGGAAATGTTGAAATTAGATACCAGTGTGGCTTGGGCATACGTAGAAGTAGTAGAAGTGCTTGGTAGAATGAATCTTAATTGTTTGAATGCCAGGAACCAGTCATAACACGTCCTCTTATTTGTTAGTTGTATTACCATAGTGCCTATAAGAGCAGGCTCTCTGCAAACACACAGCAGTGGATGGGCTCGCTTTTCTGGCCTTCCATTCTGACAACGCACACCATAAAGGTGGTGGCAAAAGATAAGTTTCCACTGGAATCATTATAAGAAAGTTTTCATACTATCTCCAATGCCTCAAAACTTATTTTCATTCTAATCAATACAAAAGTTTGTATTTTTACAGTTGTAGTTCTCATAGAACGGAAAATTCTTTATCGCAAAATGTTAAAATATTTTACCACGGCATGGTTCAAACCCACACATTTCTTTTTCAGGGCTCTTAAAGTGCCTCATGCACCAGCTGTCTCGTCTGTGTTGGATGCTGCAGTACAGCTGTATCTCCAGTGACCCAGCATAGCCATGGATCGACTGCCCAAGGGTACGCTCATGAAACAGCACACAAGATGAGGACTCTAAGGTAAGAGATATTTAAATCTTACTTAGCAGGAACCATTGTGTGAGATGAAAAGGCAATTAGTAAAAAATAATTTAACTCTGAATCAAGTACAACAAATGGAAATAAGTATTATAATTTCCAATGGCATTCTGTTAAGTCCATGTTTCACTGTTACTGCAACAGAAAATTCTGAGCAGCATTTGATTAAGAGGAAATCAAGGTAAGAAAGGGAAGTTTCTTGAAATAAAGAAGAAAATAAAAAGAGGACTGTTTCTTGGCTTTTTTTTCTCTGCCTGTTTATATGGTTTTAATGTTCTATTTCTGTTTCGATACCTTGATTTCATGTTTATTTTGTGTCTATCACTGTTTATGCAGCATGGTAATTCATTGTGAATACTTGTCTTAAAATGTATGTTTTGGAATGAAGGTGTCTAATTTGTTTAAGGTATTTGTGGGCAAAAAGTTTCATTCAGGTGCATCGTTGTGTTGCTTAACTTCATGAAGGCCCAGTTTAATCAGCATGCCTCCTCAGGGACATGTGCACACGGTGTGTGTATCCGTGCCAGTGCAGTGCTCAGTGCCCCGCTGTGCCGTGCACTGCCTTCAGAGAGAACTACTTGCACTGAATGCTTTCAAGGAGTTTTCCTCACTAATTAGTCATCCTATCTGCAACAAATAAGATTATCACTCATTTCATTGAAATTTAAAATCCTACTGTGGTTGTGCTTGAGAGGAGGGAGCAGGTTCAATAGTCCTTGTTTCCGGTGTTCAAGTGTTCACTTTACAAACAATCTGTTCCGTGTTTGCAAAATAAGTGTACTAATCCCGATAAAGAACCCCGCTGCTGTGGTTTACCTCACTCCCCTGAGACCTGTTGGGATGCTTGTTTTAACCAGTGCAACGTGCTCCTGGAACTGGGAGTGTTTGCTCTTGCATTCCTGTCACTGCCAAACTTTGGAGAGTAATTGGTTATGGACATGAAGGTACAGATGTGGGGGGGGTGGGGGGGAGAAAGGGAGAGCGACCCCTCACAGGAAAATATACAGCATCAACCAGCAGAAGTGTGGAAGGGTCCATAGCAGGTCCAACAGCATTGAGTCCTTCAATGTTTTTAGCCTTGCATATGCTACATAAAACATAGGTGTTATTTCTCGTTTATTTGTACAAAAGTCATACAGCATATTTGTAAAGGTGTAAGTATATGAGGTGCCAGTCCCTCATAAAGAGGGTTTATACCAACTCATGACCAAAATCAGGTGTGAGGTGAATCTCACGTGAAACACCAGGAGACCAGGAAGCATCCTTAGAAAAAACCTTCCTCCTCTGACAGAATGCAAATTAGTTAATTGCTTCCAGTCAACAAAAAATTAACAAAGCATTATTTTAACAGAAAGGAAGTCAGAAGCAATGCAGCCACCTCTGCCACATAGCTCTTTTTCTAATCGCCACTGCTTTATCAAGAAATGTAAAGTTGTATTTTTTTATTGATATTTAAGAATAAATTCTTATAACATCACATCTATAAAAGGTTCATCACAGACCCAAATACGTCTCTAACCTTTTAAGCTTCTACAGTAAAAACTGTCGTCTTTATTTATACAAGTTTGGGAAAGATACAAATGTAATCATAACCCCCAAGGCAAAATTTTATGGCAGTTTTCAGAACTCCTCTCTATAAAAACTACTCAAACCTACAGACATAAAAGTTTCCAATAAAATTTGTTTTAGATCCTAGTCATAAACCCTGCATCACTTTCCCTCTCCCCGGCTCAGGTGCTACAGGTGTCCAAGTGCTGGAGATGTTCACCAGCAGCCAGGCAGGGCCAGAGCCCGGTGGCTCTTGCCACTGCTTTGCTGAGTCCTCGACAAATCCTCACTGTCTATTAGGGATTAGTCTTTCACTGTGCAAATGAGGTGAGGAACCCTGCAGATACTGAGAACTTGTCCTTGATCAGGCAAGAAATACTCTGCTTTATTCCCAAAAAAGTAGGAATGCTCTTGAATCTGTTGTATGTACCCTAGGATGTCTGTGTACAGGGCATCTCTCATGCATTTTTCTCTTGCTTCAAAGTCTTCAGCAAGGGGCAGAGGAGCCTTTCAGTAGAGACATTTCTTTCCTTTCCCCGTGGGGAACTGTCAATATCAGGACCCTGCTTTCTTTCACAAATACGTTTAGCCTGGGCTTCAAATCAGATGTCCTGGGCTGTGTGTGTTTGCTAGCATCACGTCAGAGAATAGGTAGATTTTGCATCCCAGAGCTTTAAACTGAAGGCATTTCCATAAGCGCTTCACTAATGTGGTGATGACTTGTGGCTGCTTGTGTGTGCACGGGTGGTAGTGTAAAGTGGCCTCCGTGAAGTCGTGGCTGGGGCAACCAGCTGACTTTCCCAAAATCCAGTCTCACCTTTCTGACTTGCCTGACAGTGTCAGGTTGGTGATAAAACAAAAATTAAATCTTTGGATATGAAAAGAATCCCATTCTTCAAAATTGCAATGGGATAGTCGTGGTTTTTTGTTTGTTTATTTGTTTGTTTTGGAGGGAGGACAATATTTTAGACATTCAGTGCTCCAGAACATGCAGTTTGTCTCTATGCTGCTTAAAACATTCGTGAGGCTGGTGGCAGTTTTGGTTTTACTTCAGAGCAATATGAAGGCATGCATTCAGTGCTGTTTTAAACTAATTAAAGAATCCTTTCTGTATGAGTTTCTTAGGTACAAGCTGTCTGCAAAGCTGATGGTGGGTAGGAAATCCTTTCTTTGCATTTCAGTTGGGAAAATAAATATATGAATGTATAAAGTGGAGTTGTGCTGGGTTGGAGGGAGACAGGCTGGCTGTGTTCTTGAAATGAAGTGCAGGAATAAATCTCTGCAGACTGGGGCTTTAGCGGATTCCTGGCAACTAAAGGCTCATGCTTTATCAGCCTAGATTAATTTGCTTTTACCATTCAGGGTGGATTTAACCCTGATAACTCACTCTGGATGGTATCTGGTGAAAGACCCGAGCCTATTCTTTCTGACTGCAATTAGAGGAAAAGTATACACGGAAACGAACCCGACTGCTCGCAGAAATGAGCAGAGAAGCAATTCATTTATATATTTTTGTGAAATTAATTGCAGAAATTTTCCTTTGAGGCACACACCTTAAAGCATTCCTGAAAGATGCTTACAAGCAAGCATAACTTAGTTTTAAACCATGCTGATACAGAAGTAGTTTCTTAACATCAAAGTAATAGAACATCGTTTCCTAAAGCCAATTTCCCCAGCGACTGCAGCAGGCTGGAAGTCACCTGAGATGCCTGTGCAGGATGTGGCCTTGCTTCTCGCTGCCAGGCACATGCCATGCTGCTCCGTGGCTGTGAAGATCAAGCATGGGCTCTTGGTCTAGCTCGTAGTCTTTGTGGAAGTGAAGGGAGGGAATGCTGGTGTTTTCTGGCCTGCTTAGCATGGTGGGTCCACAGCCCACATCTGCCGAAAAGCCTCGCTGTGCTCGAGTGCTTTCTGAGGGCCCTTTCTCCTAATTTAGTACTCACTCCTGCTGAAAGCCCCTTGCAGGAAGTCAGAAGCGGGCCCGGGGCACTTGCTTCCTTGACCAGGGAGATTTGGTGGGCCAATAAGTGCCAAATACGTGTATAATAAAAGATATGATTCATGAGGTGTGGTATTTTTTCCTGTTTATCTTAAAATAGACTTTAATTACAATTCTGCTTTCCCATTTGAGTCTTACGTAGGAAATTGGCTCTCGGAGTATTAACAAGCCAGCTGTTAGCACTTCTTTAATATTTCCCTGTCTTCTGCTCCATTAGAGAGGGCTGCATACTTACTATCTGCTAGATTTGTTAATTATTAGTTAACTCTGCTTTATGGGTATTGTCTAATGAGGGAAACTTCTCCCAAGTGCTCATCATTATTTATGATTTGTAGGGCTGCTGTGTCTTTCTCACGTCCCAATTAAAAGCTGCCTTTAAGAGCGAACTTGGGGTGTTTTTATCAGGAAGATTTAGGAAAACCAGTTTCTCCAGAGAGGCTGAGTGGAATGGGCAGCCCAGATGCCACGGAAAGATGGTCGCTGTTGGGATAGCCCGATGTGTTGGGCCTTCTGGAGCCACACTGGTATGTTTCTGTGGCCATGTGAAGGCTAGCAGGGTCAGAACGGCAACAAAAGATGGTCTGAAATCCTCTTGTGCTAGAGGGACTGGTGTTCACAGCTCTTGTTTGAATGGCTGCTCAATCAGTCAGGTCCTCGATTTCAAGAGGGCGCTTCTACTTGGATGCAAGACTGACAAAATGATAAATTTCCTGGCTACATGCACAGAACTGCATACTAGCCAACAGATCTTACTTGCCTTCCTTCTTTGTGACAACACTGAGGGAGTCACTGAAGTACAGGAACATCCCCAGAGTCCTAAACGGCCTTCAACAGACATGTCCTAATGAAGCCAAGTTAAAAATCTGTAATAAATTAATGAGACTGTTCCTTTTAGTGGCAATCATCCATACACTCCCTCTTATGGCACCTTTTAATTATTGTTACTAATGATAGAGTTTTTGGGTCAGTGCTTTCAGAAAGAAGGAAACCAAAAAACTTCTTTCCTCCAGAAATGAGCATTCCTCAGCTGCTGGAGCACACAGGCTCCAAAGGTGAAAGGAAATGCAAAAAGGGTGTGTTCTGTAGTAGTTTGGGGAAGGTGGTGCGGCTCCTGACTTTCTGCACTGCGTTGATAAATGAAGCAGTTGGTTCTCTGTGCCTTTGTATCCTTTACCTTTCACCAGCTCTAAATGCTCTTCATTTTCTTCCAGTTTTGGCACAGGATCAGAGGGTGGCTCTCAGCCTCTGATCTAAATAAAATAATAATGATTTTAGGCGGTACTGTTTGCATTATTCATTGCTCTTGGCAAAACAAATGTTGATCTTATAACACCGCTATTAATATTTTGATAGAGTAATGAAGCCACCTGGATTTAGAGCAGAGACGGGCTTCTTGATGAGGTGATCTGTTAGCTTACAGGCCCATAGGAGGAAAATCCAGAAATGGCAAGCAAATTCAACACAGCGTTCCCAGGGCTCCAGGTTGGAAGTGCCGTATGATTGTTACCATCCTCTACTTTCTGTTTAGCTGCTTCTCACAACAGAGAGCTGCTAATTCTCAACCCCAGATGCTCCTTGGCAGAAACAGGGCTTAATTGTTTTGGTATTCTCCTGTGAAAAAAAAAAAAAAAAAAAAAAAAGCATATTGCTGGCAGATTTTGAGGTAGGTGATTCCCTTAAGCATTAATCCTTTCAAGATTAGAAAATAGAAGGAAGACATTTTCCACAGCATCTTCTGTGTTTGCACCGAGTGGCTCTTTCTGCATGAGACTTTGCAAGCTATTGATTGCCTGAACTATCCGTATCTCTGGCTTACACGGCGCTGTCAGGCACCTATTGTGAAGGCTTGACAGCATCATCAATATTGGTATTAGTGCTACTTTTCCAGCTTATGAGGATAGGACGTCTGTGATTGATACAGAGGCATGTGAAAAATTGTGCAAGGTCACTGCAATTTTTTTCCCTGGGCTTTCACAAAAGCCTTGTTTGCTTCCTCAACTCCTCAACACAGAGAAATGAATTTGTCAGCGCTGCTACGAAGTCGGGTGGGAAGATGAGTAAGCAACACCCAAGGCTGGCTCTGCCTGTCCTGCTGACTCGCAAGTCTCTGTCCTAACAGTGTGTTCGGGCAGCCCTGCCATGGACCGATGGCTCCAAGGCCTGAAACAGTTGCCTGAGCTTTGCCCTCCAGTATCCGCAGCTCCCTGGCACAGCCTCAGAGGGAGAAGTGAAGGGAGAACGGAGCTGACCGCGTGGGCTAATGTGTGTATGGGTGGGTGCAAGACCTGCAGTGCGGTGGATGGTGCCATCTCCAGACAGGCGCAGGCCACCTGTTAGAGGCACATCTCAACGGATGGACACATGGTGTCTGCACATTACGTGAAGCCAAATAATACAAATTGTAGCATGCATACAAGGTGCTGAAAAAATCAGATTGTCTTGACTGTGCTTTCTGATTTCCAGTTGCCTTTTCCTTTGCTGCTGCTTCTTCCAGCTGCTTCCCCCAGATGTCTCGGAATTGGTA
This sequence comes from Heteronetta atricapilla, assembly GCA_011075105.1. Lineage (NCBI taxonomy): Eukaryota > Metazoa > Chordata > Aves > Anseriformes > Anatidae > Heteronetta > Heteronetta atricapilla. The sequence goes on along the minus strand of CM021734.1, from coordinate 65,619,112 downwards.
CCTGGAATGCTCTTGATGCTGGATGAGCGTGTGCAGCCCGTACAGACATTCATACAGCTCTGAAAGCTTTGTTAGAGCCTGGGGAAATTCCTTCAGACTTACTGCACCACCGGTGCTGCTCTTGCTGCTCTCCCTGCCGCAGGCTGGATGGGGCCCCGCAGACAGTCCAGCCCCCGCAGGAAGCAGCGCATGATTGCATTGCAGCAGGAATGGGGTTAGCAACCATATTGCGACTCCCAAAGTCTCTATGGCTTCCTCATTGCTCCAGCAGGGAAATAATCTGCACCAGACTTGTTTTCTGGCACAGACTGCCTTCCCTCTGTGCCAGCTCCAATGTGTAGGCTGGCACATTGCAGAAGTGAGGGGGTGGGGGGAATGAGTGGAAGCAGAGTCCTGGCTCCATTGCCTCCCCGCGCTGACCAGCCCCAGCCCCTGGCCGCCCGTGGCTGGATGGCAACCTTTGGTTTTGGTGAAGCGAATCGGCTCTTAGCAGCAGCACAAGTCTTCAGGAAGGAGTGGAGACTTTGGGAAAATACATTTACAGCTCACCTCCCGGATCTGGAGAGATGCTGCAAGCCATAAACTCCAGGCAGAGTTTCTCTTGTCCCCCCGGGTTCAGGCACTGTCTCTGCCCGCTTGTTGTGGCCCCTGGGAGCAGTCCCTTCAGTGCACACAGCATCTCGGTTGTTACTGCAAAAAGCGTGTGTGAAATAAGTGATGGCTGAGCTTGGAAGGCTACCAGCCCCAGAAGCAGCTTGTTCTTTCTCTTCTTTCCACTTCACCTGTGCTTTTTTTATTTGGTCAAAGCACTGTGATGCTATGGCTCATAGGTCAGCACCTCAACAAAAGACCAAGTAAAAGGCGTGCCATTTTCATTTCAGTTATTCCAGTTCTTTATGTTCTTCTCTTCCTGGTGTTTTTTATTGAGGACAGAATCCACCATCTTCAGGTTTAAAGCCAGGATGTGCTTTCTGCCTAAGATGGTGCCTAAATTAGAAGTGGGAAGCTGCTTCCACTGAACCACTTGTGAAATTCCATCCTAAAAGCAGCTCCATTTGGGAAGAGGCGCTTTTTATGTAGGCTAGGCTTGAGCTCATTTCTTTGCAAGCCTGGGCATTGATATAGTGAGTGGAGATGTAGCAGAAATGTATGCAAATTCCAGAGCAATCGCTGCAATGCTAAGCCTTGGAACTTGACATGTAACTTAATTTCTGCGTTCATTTTGCTTTAAAATAAAGGTTGGCTTCGTGCTGTTCCATATGTGAAACAAGAACTTGCCTTGAGCTGCTTTTTTAGTAGCTCTTTAAAATGAAAATTCTTGCAGAGGCAAGCTGGAAGGAAAGATATGCATGTAGTAATGAGACTGGTATACGTGTCCTGTAGCAGGACATTGAGCTTGTTGAAAATGACCTTTCAAAAAATATTTTCATTGTTGTTTTTCTCTTATGCCCCTGTTCTTTCAAAATATGCTCCAATTCACATGTGGTGCACAATGTTCAATAGCTGACAGGACAGCATTAACGAGAGAAGTCCCCGCTGGGGTTAATGTCACATTGCCACCACCAGAACTAAGTTATCTACCCACAAGAGAGATTGTGGGATTGTGCGTTATCTTTCTTATTAACAATGGGACCTTCTACCTGGAGATTAAAGAACAAAAGCCTGGAAAGACAGTTAATTATAGCTTAAGCTTCACATGCAGAGTTAATGAATTTTAACGTGCCTCAATTAATAACTAATTGGGTTTTGTGCCTTGGCTGTGAATGGGAAGTGTAGGGGTGTCCAGGAAAAAAAATGGGTCTAAAGATGAGCTATTTTAATTGAAATACTGTAGGGTCATTCTACATTGATACCAGTAGCCTGGTGGTGTTTTAGTTTTTAATGGAAAAGGGAAACGAAATGGAAGGACGTTTCCAACTGGAAACCAAGGGCGGTGTTAGGGTGCCAGCCAGAAGTGGCATTGTTTTGTCACCATTAGTATTTGTGATGTAAGACCACTGCTCGGTTCTGGCCTGCCGGCAGTCATGTTGCCGTCAGCCCCTCGCACGTTTGTCAGTATCCGCGTGCATCGGTGGGAAACTGTTGGCAAGGGTAAGACCTGGGGCACTTGTCTGTGCGTGCTGTCGGAGGCGGTGGGGAGAGGAAACTCTTCCTGGATGGCTGAGATGTGTTCAGTGAGGGCTGACCCCCCGGCTCGCATCTGGATGTGGGGCTGCATTCACACACCTCTGGCAGAATCCCAGGGCGAGGGCAGCGGCAGTGGCCGATCGTGAGCTTCCTTGCGCTGAGGCCTCACCGAGGTCCAGAGGGTTTAAGCAGGTGCCAGGAAACCTTCTGATGAATCTGGCCCAATGGGAGTGTTACTTAAAAACTAATGGGAGGTGATGGCCCAGCAGTATGCTGGAGAATGTGTTAAAGCTTTAACTTTTCATTTAGGGTTTTTGACAAGACACTGCAGATTATAAATAATGGATGAATTCCCAAAGTATGTCTGCACTTCCTGGCTAACTTCCCACATGGGTGAACTGTGAGTTTTCTCCTTAATTATCTGTAGGAGAACCTTTGCATATTGCTCTTTAAGCATATAATTATCCTTGATCATTTGGGATGAATTATATGTCCTTAGTAGTGTATGGATTTGGTCCTAATGTAGGACATACCGGCAAGCTGATAAAAAAGCTGTGAAGGACGTACAATAGTCTGAAGTGCTGGGCAGAGCCCCTGCTGCCTTCTTGCAAGATGGGGGAATTGTTTTGAAGGATTTCAAAGCCGCTGTGGACCAGACCCGGCAAGCGCACATTGATGCGAGCTGCTCCAAAGAAGCAAGTCATTATTGTAGGTTGGTTTTTTCCTTTTTTTTTTTTTTTTTTCATGATAACACCCCAAATATATCATAGCTGCTTTTTTACATCAAGTACAAGACGGTGGGGAAAGGTCTGGGGAGGCTCCGATGAACTTAGGCTCAGACATGTACCTTACTGATGTTAGGCATCTGATACGAAACACAGGACAAGTGGCAGTACACGAACAAAACAGTGATGCTTAGAAATGCAGGGGCTGAGTCACTACCTTTTAATCAAGCCCTTAATGTTCAGGCGCTTCAGTAACATGAAAGACAGCAGCGTGCAGCTTTGACCTTACTCCTGTTCAAGCCTTGCTGTTCAGCCGAGCAGGATGAAGCCCTGCAGTAAGCGCTGGAGCTGCTCTCCGTCCAGGTCAGCAGCAGGCTCGCACCAAAATGCTCGCTCGGAGTTCCGGGTGTCGGAGAATTCAGCTAGAAAGAAATGACGCGTAGCATAATTTTTTTTATACTCTAGGATGGATTGTGCCTGGTAGTGCTATTGGTCTAATGAGATATTTTATGTCTTTTTCTATTGAAAGAGGATTATTTTTTAAGCCCACAGTTAAGAGAATGTCCAGTATTTTGCTATGATTAGCATGTAATTCAGGCTCTGGTGGGACAGAAAAAATTACCAGAGGTGAAGATAGCAAAGGTTAAATTGTGTTGGTAGTAGTTAAAAAGAGCAATAAATCCTAGAGAGTATGAAAATAGAGGAATACTCTATCTCAGGCAGTAGAAAATCGTGTTCTCTGAATTTGATACTCTAAATGTGAGAAAAGAAAATATATATGCTGTTCTCCTCCTCCAGTACAATTCGAAAGAATATTTATCAGCAACTTTAGCCATGAGGTGGGAAAATACACGGAAGCCAAAGTGAAGCTTTAGTGAGTTTTGTTTTACTGTTATTGGTTTCTGTTCTATTTGAACATCCTCACAAAGAACATTGAGATAATAAGAGAAAGGAAAAAATCATTAATTTCTTAAATGCAGCTTTGTCATGCACTGGTCCTCCAACGACAACTATTTACACAGGGCTTCTCATCATGCCCTTCACAACTGCGGCACAATAAATAATAAAAGATTAAACCCTAAACCTGGAAAACTTAGGAAAAAAATATTAGAAAATTTTATTTCAGATTATAAAAATCCTTGAATGATTTACTTTAAGGGACAATTTCATTGCTGCCATGTGCAAAAACTAATGATCACCCAGGGCATCTGATTGGCGAGAACGTTGCTTGGGAAACATAGTCATAGGTAGGTGATAAAGTAATCCTTTCTCCATGACTGCCTCACTGTCACCAGGATATCTTTTACCATTTGTTACAAGAAAATGATAGTCCACCTACATATTTATATCTGGGTGGCAATAACGTTGGCAGTAACATGCAGTGAGTGATCCATGTTGTTTTAAGGAGCCCGGCTTGCTTCCCTGCACCAGCGACCCTTGTCCTGCATTTGATCAGGGTTAAAATAAGAGTTCGGCATGACGCAGCCAGCTTCCCTCACCTCAACGCCTGCAGTGAAAAATATTCTTTTTCACAAAGTGTGTTGCTTAAACTGAAAAAGGTGCTCTCTGGCTCCTCTCTGGTGTTAGCTAACAATGCGTTTAATTAGGATGTAGGATCTGTTAGAGCCTTACATTCCCCCTCTGAGAACGATGTGTCTTCTGCAGCTTTTTAGAGGAGGGTTGCTGAAATATATGTCTGGTTGGTTACTGCCATAATGCACAAGTACTTTTGTGATGGCCACAGGGGAAAGGATGCTAGATTCAGGTCCCGTTCAGCTGAGAGCCACGTTACAGTAAGCATGGATTTGATTTGATTAAAAAAAAAAAAAAAAGAAGCCTGTGAAATTAGCACATTTATGTACAGCCTATTGTTAGGCAAAGCTGTCAAATGGAGTAGCAGGTGGTGATGCTAAAGCCAAGAAAAAAATACAATTAAAAGTGAAAGGCACTGTACAGTACGGAAAGTAAATGCCTGTGCTTCTGGATGATGAGGAAGACAATTGTGTTCATCTCCGTATTTGATGGAGGTGCCCTGTGGTTGTAATAAATCACACCTGTAATATTTCCATTGCCTTCCTGCTCTCATGTCTTTAGCCAGTACTTCGCAGTATGGCTAGTATTGCCGAAGGGTGCCGAGAGCTCCGTGTGTAACTCTTAACTCCCCTTGTCTTTTTGTTGAGCTGAGCGACTTGTAGGAGCTCTTTGCTTGTTTGTTTCCTTCGCTGCAGAGATGCTCTTTGTGTCGGTAGCTTGGGGAAATCTTCTCCGTGCTTCAGAAGCCTCTCCCTTGCCGATGTCTTTCTGCATTTATTCACCTAAGCAGATACTAATTCTCTGTGCCTTGCTCAAGAGTCAGGCTGCTTCATTTATCTGCGTTGATTGCTAGCATTTGCTATCTTCGAGCCCAGGTACTTGAGTGATCTAAGCCTTTTTGTGTCTGACTGCGTAGTTGTTTGTTATTTACCTTCCTGACTTTATTATAGTCTGTGAATATGGCTATCTCCCTTCTTACCCTTTACTCTAGACTTCTCCTAGGCAGTAAGGAGTCTAGCAAAACCATTCTGGTTCTTCGCTGCTGGCTCCTTCCCAGCATAGGGCAAGTCTCATTAAAGTTTCTGTTGTTTCTCTCTGAAAGGTTTTCATCCAGTAACTGATCTCTGTTTTTTCTGTACAAAATACAAAGGTGTCATCTAGCAGTGGGCAGTTTTCCACTTCCTAGAAAGTGTTAATTCTGTGCTGGAATAAGGGTGGATATTCAAATTTGAAGCCAGGTAGACCTGAGGGTAGAAGTGGTGCCCAGCAGATGGTGCTGGAGGAGATCAGAGGCTCCTAGTCCTGTCCCCAGAGCGTGGCATGTCCTGCACAGGGAGGGTCCCCCGGACACATCCCCAGGGCTCTCCTCCTTACCCTGGTCGCAGCGGGGAAGGCAGTGCAGTAGGAAAAGGCACCATGAGCTGTGTAGTTGGCAGGGCTAGCTTCTGGCTTGCCTCTCCAAGAAACCTTGGGGCTGAACAAAACATCTAGAGTGGCTCACATGAGAGGGATGTCATAAATATAAAAATCCATCTTGCCATTAGGGCAGAGCCAAATGCAATCCATGGGAAGCCGGGTGTAGAGATGAAACCTTTCTCTTAGATGAAATGAGGTGACTGAAAAAATGCCAGAGATGTAAACTTGTGAGCCCCTGAACAGCCACCATACCCCTAAACTTATAAGATGAAGGACATATAATTTGGTTGGTGATGCCCACAGGTGATATTTATCTATTCAGTTGCACATGGAAAAATGGGATTTATGTGAAAACTTGCATAGTTCTTTTCATTATGTTTATTTAGGAATTATACATGTGTAGCAATGCGCTACATTTAAATGACTTCTCAGGGTACAAAAAGAGAAGTTCCTTTGTTGGAATATTTTTTATAAATGGTGAGCATAGCTTGTTGATCTTTTTATTTACATTCAGAGCTGGTCACTTAAAGGGAAACCATTAAAAGACTATGACATCATAACTTTTGAGTTGGAAATTGAAATCTTTGGGGGACTAGAGCTCAGCTACCTCTCCCGTCACTAGAAAAGTGAGATGAAGGAAAATATTGGTTTGGGTTAAGGTACTGGAGGATCATTATTTTTTAAAAAAATCAAAAATTTAAAAGGTTTAAAAGAAGAAAAAATCTCAAAGGCTAAATGTGATAGTGCTGCTTCTGCAGTATTTACACCCACCTTGCCATGGTCCCCTTCACACAGCACACAGAAAAAGCAAACACTAACTTCGCAGAAACCCAGAATTGCCAGGAGGATGGAGTTAACCCCGAGGGCTGGGTGAGTGAAGAGGAAATGACTTTAGAAGCCCCTCTTTTTATGCTGTTGCCAGCCCCTAGTTGAAAACATCAGTATCAAATGGCTGAGAAGGAATTCAAAACTTGATGCTGCTTGAAGTAAGCAAGGCCCTTCACGTGGGGTAAGCCGATTCAGTTTTCAGGAAGCAATCGTGGTGGCTGGCAAGTTGCGGCGCCGTCCAGCTCTCACCTTCCCCTCACCCTCTGAAACGCAGCCAGCGTGGGGAGCTGTTTTGGCACCTACCTCTCTGTCAGCACAGAAGGGGCAGGGAGCGTTGCCTGCCAAGTCGGTGGACCTTCAGGAGCTGACAGCCTGAACCCCACAGATCACCGGCCATGCGTGCACGGCGCCTGGGCCTTGGGCTGCCCACCTTCCAACTCCATCTCCCGCAGCCCGGGCGCCTTGGCTGGCTGCAGCACCCCCCGTGCCGTCAGCATCTCCCGCCGTTCCGCACGGCCTCCTCCTGGAAGAGGACTTGCAGCCAAAGGAGGCCGCCAGTGTTACAGTCCCAATGTGTTTGTCATTCAGGGGCAGTAACAGGACAGTTGGTGGTACAACAGGGCCCGTCTGCTTCAGCGTGCTCTCCAGAAGACATAAGGAGCTAGAATGAATGCAGTTACGCGGTGTCCTGACTCGGTCGCCTGCGTGCGTGTGTCCTGAGCCCCAGAGATGCAAGCATTTGCATTCGCTGGGGTGTGAAGTGCCACTTGAAAAACCTGTGATTCTCTGCAGGCCTCACGCTCCCGCTTGTCACACCTCGGACCCGACCGGTGGTGCTGCGAGCAGCGCTTGTGCTTTTGCAGACGCGTTAGTGATGCGCAGAGGCCAGCAGAGCTCAGCTGTCACGCTGAGGCAGCCAGATCAGCATGGTGCAGCCCGCATCGCCTCGGTGCAGACGCTGCTCTTGCCCGGCTGCTCTTCACCTCCAGCTTGAGACTGCAGTCCTGATGCAGCCCCGTGCCCCTGCTTCCGGGACGGGTTCAGTGAGGGCACACACCTGATTGTAAGCACATGGTGATTTGCAGGTTAGGCACAAGGCTGAGAACATCTCAGATGAGTGATAGGTGGGCATGGCAGCCCTAGGAAATGCTTTGTCATGTCTCAGAAGGATAAAGCTTAACCCTCTTGTTTACCAGAGTAGCAATTCCAAAGGAGCAAGATTGCTCAACAAGAAGCACAGTAGATTTGCTGCTGGGGAGCATCAGTTTTAAATTTGAGTCTTAGCAGCTTCAGAGCACAGAGCACGATTTCTTTTTGTACAGGTCCTTCTTCCTTCATCCTCACAGTAACTGCAAACAAATGAGCATCATCCTTTGTGGGCACAAAGCTGGGTTTTGCAGGATGCTACGTGCTGTGAACTGGGAGTATATTAGAAAAGAGTTGGCATTGATTTTGCGGCTGGAGGCTTTGCTTTCTTTATCTGGGCGTGTGTCAGAGATGATTCTTTAACATGAAGAAAATAGAGAATAATTAAATATAACTCTGTCTTCTTCCCCCCACCCTTTTAATCTACCTATTTTTATACTGTCGTTATGCACATCTTGGAATGCATGTGCCTTGTTGGTAGCGCAGTGTAAAAGCAAGCTTGAAAATGCCGTGTTCCACTTCAGCATCCAACCAATGGTGAGAACCACAATCTCTGAAACAGCATATGATTGTGAACCTGCCAAGAGAAGAGGAGATGAGCCTTCCTCGCTGTTTCCCTGATGGCTCTCTCCTGTGCTGCAAACTTTTTTTGTAGTTTCTGAGGAAGAGAAGACAGTTGCTAAATGGTTGCAGAGCAGCCAGTATGTGAAAAGGGGTTGCCTAGGCACTAATAGATTAGAAATAAACATAATGATGAGATAGCTCATTCTGAAAACATAGCTAAGTTGCGGTGTCACACTGGAAAGCAGTTTGGGTACACGGAAGGAATTTTGGCAGAGGGTTAGGCCTAAGGGGCCTTAAGCAGGAGACGTGGATCTCTGGTAGCACGCAGTGCTCCTGGTTACGGTTACCTCAGCGTGGCCCTGATGGAGCCAGATCCCCCTGTTCTTGTTTGTAGTAATAAGCTTGTTTCAGTAAGAAGCTTGAGTATGAGGATCAGGGCCTAAAAGCTGTGACTCAGAGCAGGCAGTGCTGGTAAAAACCTGGTTTAATTTGTTTCACTGAAGTGCTAGAGAAACTCGTGCAGATGCTTATTTAAAACCTGTCCTGTACTGATGGAACTTAATCTGATCACCTGGTGATTTAAGCTGTATTTGACATAAGCTAGAATTAAATTGATTTCCCTTCACCCCCACGGAATTCTCCAGAAATTTAGCTAGCTCGATCTTGGAGGTGTTTTTAAGAGCATGGGATCTCAAATGCATCTGAAGAACTGAAGAGACTTGTGGTGCCTGAGAAGTCTGGAGGTGACAGCCCGTGAAAGGGGATATCGCAGGGTACCTGGGCTGTAAGTCAGTCACAGCCCAGTTTGCTTGAGAGTCACTTACTGCTCTTGCCTGTACTTTTGCATAAAGGTGTGAAGGCAAACTTAACTGACAGCATTACTTAGTCAAAACATTCCCATTGAATGCTTTGCCTGAAGCATTTTAGGTTCTTTTCTATTGCAGAGATTTACAATTTACGATATACTCCAAGATGGTGATTGAATGTATCTGTGCTTCAAGACCTAATCATGTAAGCAGGAATTAAAAAAGATATTTTTAAGAGGAATAGGAACTCTGCATCAGTTCCCACAGCTATCAGGGAATCTTTCAAAGCCTACAGCAGAGATACATTTATATTATTTACATTAATATCCAAATCTACTTACACTAAGAAATTGGTTAGAGAAAGATCTTTATAAACGGGAAGCTAGAGAAAAGATTTGCAAGCTCCCAGCCTGAAGGATATAGCACTGGATATAACTAGAGCTGCTGTAGTATTCCTGCAGAATCCCTCTTCTTGCTCCTGCTCTGTGCTGCAATATATTATTCTGTGTGTGGCAGCAGGGTGGTGAAGTAGGAGCGTCACCGCGTTGTTGAGAAATGGAGAGGACTGCTGTGCTGGCACCTCCCAACACAGAGACCCGATGAGAAATAATCAAGTTGTCTGGTGTAAGTACCAGCTGGTATTAATACCTGTACCACAGCCTGCCCTGAACAGGAGGTAGTCTCTCCATCCTGTCGCACCAGTTGAACTATACTGGTGGAACTAGAGGACACCACAGCCGTGGCCTCTCTGATGCTTTACACTTGGCAGCTGGAGGTGGGCTGCAGGCAGGCAGCCCGGGCGAGCAGGAGCTGTGCCTCCTGCTTCTTCCAAGTGCTGCCGGGGGGAACAGCCATCGCCACCACGGTGTGGGGCTTCCTCACAAGCTCCCAATCACTCAGTTACCAAACACCTCTTAAAAGCCAGGAGCACCTATAACACAGGTTCCCAGGCAGGTGCTCTTCAAGCTCATGGTTGTAGGCAGCATTATTTTCATTCCTTGTTTAAGTCTTGAATTCTTTCCAAACTAAAGACAGGATGTTATTGTAAGGTGGCGAGTACACAAACTAGAACAGCTTTTATCCCATGGGTGAGGCCCTGGCATTGCTGCCTCTGTTTCTCACATAGGTGTGGAGCTCTCAAGTGGCGTGGCGTGCAGGCATTCTTCAGGAAGTTGATCTGCCCAATGGGCACTAACGTGTGGCCTCTTGATTCAGCGCCTCCCTCTCATTTGTAATCATACTGTCAGTTTGTAGAGGGCAGAGCTCATTACACAAACTCTTGGAAATGAGAGAGCCTGAACATCAGTGTGTTGTCAGGGCCAAAGAAAAATAGAGAGCCGGCTGCCAAAGTCAGACATGTGCAGCGATCTGCTCTCCCTGCACGTGTTGCATCCACCCCTCTTCCATGGAGAGGGGTGGAGGGGAGCAGAAGGAGATGGGGTGTTGGAGAAACAGGGCACCAGCCCCTTCCCCAGGAGACCTGCCTGTGCAGTAGAGACAGAAGCTTTTTAGGTGGGGCTCTGTTACACCACATCCATATCATCACTCAGCGCCAAGCAGCAGATGCAGCCAGAAGTTTTTGTATCCTGCTTTCCTCCCAAGGAGGGGTTGCTTTGTTTTTGCGAGTCTCCAGCTTGCAGCCTGCTGACTCGCACGAGCTGTGGCCTGCGAGGCATGCAAAACACATCTCAGCTGTTACACCAAGCCTCCGTGCTGTGTAGGTGATACAAACAGCAAAACTTCATTCTGCTACGAGGCAGTACCAGGAATCTGAGCAGCGGAGAAGGGCAGACCGTGCTTGCAGCAGTCACTGAGCAGTCACCAGTTCAAAATGTCTTTGCAGCGGTGCTCAGTGTGTCTTCCATCACCATTTCTCAGCAACTTGGCAACAACTTTATAGTAAGAGCAGCAACTTTCATATGGTATGAATTAGGTTTGTTTTTCACTCAAGGCCATTGGGAGAAATTGTATTCCCTTCCATCTTTACGCATACCATTTTAAGAGCTGTGCTAACTGCTCCCTTTGAAGAGTCGAAAACCTGAACTTTTGAACCGTCAGCTTTTGGTGTCCATTCCAAAAGCATATATTGCCAGTTCTGTATCTCCTGAGCCTTTCTGACCACAGATCCCAAAGGCAGGTGTTCCTATCCCACGTCAAGTTACTTGTATGCTACAAGCTGTAAAATGTGAGGCAAGTTTCTAAGTGTAAATTAGAGCTGACCTTGGGCATAGTAACTGCTGTGTAAAATCACATTCAGAATGTATGCACAGAGAGCTTTCTGACTTTCTGGTGAATCAAAGATCCAAATGTCAAATCTGGCTTCAAACTTATGTAGCTGTAGCCACAAATCAATACAAACTTGGAGCCAAACTTTCAGAAATAAAATGGGAGAAACTTCAGGACAGTTCCCTGCTCAGCCTGGGTAAGATTAAAAGAATCAGTTAGACTTGCTAACCAGCCAGAACTGAACTGGAAGCACTGGGAAGGTAAAATCATATGAAAATATAATACATGAGGTTCTGCTAGCGCCAAGCTGTTGCAGTCTGGACCTTATACTTGAATAAGTGCAGTACTTACAAGTAGTATGTTTGTACTTAATGGTTTAAACTCTAGAAAGCCATGAGAAATCAGGTTTCCCGTCTAGTGAAAACCAAAGTTGCCAAAGCTTGTGTTTCCCCACGGCTACCACAGTCCTTCTCAGATGAACTGCCCAGGATGGGATCTTGGATTGCCCAGGGCCCCTCTCTGCTGCCGGGTGCTACTCAGGCAGTCCCCTGGAAGTGGGAGCAGTGCATTTTGGCCACAGCACTGCACCACCAGACCTGCAGCGTGAGACCAGCTTCAAGGTCATGCCGGTGGGAGGTTAGAAAGCCCTCCTGATGAAAGGAAGTTCCTGAAACTGAAGAAGAAAAGGAAGAAGTCAGGAAGAGAATTGCAGCTCAGACTTTGCTTGTTTTTTAGCAGGGAGACTTGTTAAAGGAGCCAAATGGAGAAAATGAGCTGTGAATAGCAGTGTGACTTAGTGGTAAGTCACAGCTGCAGTTAAAGGACAGGACAGCATTCAAAAGGCTGGAGAAGTTTGATGAGAAGCAGTGCAGTACGTTCCTGTTTTGCTGTCCGGAGCCATGGAGCTTTATCAAGGCTCCCACCCCTGCACGCTTGGCAAACCCCTTGCATTGCCACCACCTCCTGGCTGGGGGCACGGCCCCACATCCCTCCCATTGCTATGGGGCAGGAGCGGCGCAGGCCCCACGTGTCAGGGAGGAGTCCCAGTGCTCCAACTTGGCGAGGAGCTGAATAAACAACATGCCTGCACACTGGGGTCTCCCTCCTGCCAGCAGGACCTGAACCCACACGGCAAGGCTCCACTCTCAACAGAGAGGCTAATCCCCCAAAAGCCAGAATGGCGAGTGGCACCGGAGTCCCTGCTTGTCCCCCAGGGGAGCACCTGCTCCACTGCTGCCCCGTGATGAACCATGGCCTGCAAAGGCATCCCAGGCCGGCCTGGCAGCTGGTGTACCTTCAGCGAGAGAAGGGAGGATTTCTGAGCTTTCTACATCCAGCTGGCAGCCTGCTCACTCCATTACCACTAAGTTGTCAATCCTTCCAAGTTGTTTTAGGTTATTTTTGACTGGGTAAGCACGTGGGCTTCAGCTGCAAATTTTTAATGACTTACTGCAAAGCAAGAAACTCGATCAAAATAGTTATTCAACAGGTCGGGTCTCTGTGGTCCACCTTTGAACCTCTCAGGAACAGAATGGCTGAGTTTGGTGTACCTTGCTGGGCAGAATCCTTTCTGCTGGGTTAGGAGAGCACGGGACCGGCCGCTGCTCTTTCTTTTTCTCTTCCAGGCAAAAATGTAGAAAACTGCTGCAAGTTACTGCTTCTAGGAGCTTTGCACCTGTTTGCACCGGATCTGAGCTCTGTCCCGACACTGGGAGGGAGCCCCAAAGAAAGAACAGCTTACTTTATTTTTTAAAAAATTATTTTTATTTGATTTTCTGATTGCGGCTGATTGCTCAGTTCCGCACAGGGTTTGCAAAAGGTCAGGGCACGCAGCAGTGACTCACCACAGCCGCAGCCCTTGGCGCGCTAACAGTTTGAGCAACACTCAGCGTGCAGTTTTCCAGAATATTAGTGTTAGTGAAAGGAAGAAGAGTCACTGAATGTTCTTAAGGATTCGGTTTTGTCAAAGACATCTGGTTTGAATGATTATGTTACCTAATAAGCATCTCAGTCTTCTGTGGGCTGGTATTTGACTGCATATGCTGGCTAAGCAGTGGGTGTCTTTTTCTGCATTTGGATTTCCTTCCTGTGTGCCTCCACTGTTGTCCCTTTTTTAGTGAGCCTCCAGCTTCTCAGAAGTTTAGGAAGTGTGTGCCTTTTGCAGGGACTCCTTAAAAGTTCTCCACCTTTCCCCAGCTGCTCCTCTCTCTTTGGCTCTGTTTCAGGGATGTTGTGGAAGGGTTGGGAAATGTGACCTCATGGAAGCCACGAGCAGATAAGCTGTGTTCAAATAAGTCCTTTTACATAGAGGTAGAAAACAGCTGGTTGCTGTGCCTGGAGCTGAACGTGAAACAAATCCTAGCTTTTAGCGAGGTCCTGGTTTTCTTTCTCTCCTAAGAAAAATCCCAACGCTCCTAAAAAGCTGTCACCAAGCCGTAGCACGTGGCCTTACCGGCACCACCAGTTGTGCCTGTGTCTCTAGTGGGGCAGGCATCAGAGGAAACGGCTTCTTTCAAAGGCAGGATAGGATGACTTGCTGCTTTTTTTTTCTTTCCTGCTAGCCACATTTCAGGACTGACATCACCACCGATGAGTCTGACATGTGGGACTGCAGCTTTCTTGATATCCAGGATGTTCAGCAGACCGGGATATCCTAAAACAGATCCCATCATACTTGCTAAATTTCTGGTGCCGCTGTCTGCTTGGACTGTGACCCACTAGCAAGTGAGTTCCTTGCCCTTGCTCCGTGCTCTGCATCTCATCCTTCTTAACTGCTGCTGTCATCTAATAAAGCATGCCAGCTGAAACAGTGGGCCGGGACAGGCCCCCTTGGTTTTCCTTAGCCCGTGTGGAAGGAAGGAAAGCTTGCTGCATTTCTGTTACATCGCTGATAATTAACATACCACAATGCTGTTACAGGCCCCAATAAAAATAAAAAGTCTTTGCAGTTATAATGAGATATTCATGCATGGCAGCACCAGATATAAACTAAACTTTTATTGTATGTGTTAGCTACGGTAAATGAAGCGAAACAGGGCTAAATTCATTACGTCCCATCTCAGCTGCATCTCACAAATAACAGGCCTTGAACATTTCCATCAGAAAGTCCATTTCCTCTTGTTGCCAACAGCCGTTAAGCAGCGCTGAATACTCTCTCTGCAGAGCCGGTCGAACCTGAGGGTGATACAGGACAGTGGTAAACATTTGTTAAGTAATGAATATAACCTGTTTACAAGGAGTACCCGATAGTCACAACGTAGGAAATAGCATCCTGTGCTTTTTGTCTCTGTCAGCGGGCTGGGAGCTGTGCAGAGGCAGCACCGGCCGCGCTGCAGCACCAGCGGGGAGTTCCTGATGGACTCTGGGTGGGGAAACTGAGGCGCACAGGGCAGCAGCCAGCTGCTTGTGTCGGTGGGAAGGGGGAAGGAAGGGTGTTGGACTTGGGGCTGCATCGCACAGGCTTGCTTGGTGAGGACCTACAGGCCTCCCTTCTGCAGAGGCTTTTGGTTTGTGGCATTGTCATGGGCTTTTTTTTTTTTGCTTCCTTGGGGTTGGAGCAGGGTGGTCTTTAAGCTGATTTTCCAGCTGACTTTGCAGCACAAACCCTGGCCTTTTCTGCACTTTTTTTTTCTTTTTTTCCTGAGGTATCTTGCAAATTGAAGAGCACTGACTTAAAAGGTTGTCTAGTTTGGCACTGGTTTCGATAGATAAAGCTAGACATTTTCTGCTGATAATACTTGCACAAATTCAGAATTAATCATTGCATAATAGAAGCTGGTAGCTGTGGTTGTTAATTCTCTATTGAGGCTGCATCCCCATGTTTATTCTCATTTGTTCTGATAAGGTCCATTGTCTCTAATATTGCTTCGTAAAGGGTAAGAAATAAATCAACGGTATTTAGCTTTTCTAACCATCTGGTCTGGCTTCCGTCCCAAAATCAATTTTTAAGTTGGGCACAGTTCATGTATTTTTGCCTTGTAACAGAGAGCGTCTCTGGGGAGAGCAGGGAAGAAGAAGTTGCTACTAATCTCACCCCAGGGATTAATCATGTTTGAGACGTTACACTTTAAACTCCACAGGTTTTCGTTGCTGTCATAGCTCCGCTTGTCGGGCTGAGCTTTTGCAGAGTGCCAAAAGGAACTTCTTTTTCTTTGTGTTAATGGGATCAGTACTTTGAACAGCAATGCGCTGCTTTGAAGGATGAAAGCACTTGGTTTGGACGCGGAGCTGAGTTGCTTTGGTAGCACTCAGATACTGTTAATCTTCAACATGTGTATACATTACAACACACTTCTCGGGTCATTATAAAACCGTCCTGTGGAGTTAAGCCAATTGCTTTTAAGAGGTGTTGTTAATGTAATGAAATTTAATGCATTTGGGAGCTACTACATGGCCACAGATGGGAAATACGTCTTGTAAACTATAAATTTTTAAAAATTATTTAGCATTGTCATTGCTATATGGGGCCATGTGGCACTGAGCACGAGATAATTCCACAGTTTTCATTAAAACACACAATAATGAGACACTTACAGTCCACGGATGATGTTTTTGGGAACTATTATAATAATTAGAAAGGAAAATGGGTTTAATAAAAGTTGTAAACGATTATGATCAGCCAGACCTTGTCCCTTTCTGCAAACCCCATCTGCATTGCACATCTGGGCGCGAGAAGCAGGGAGTAACCGTATTCCATCTCAGCCACCCTGGCCCAGAAGAGAAGGCATTTGCATGTCAGGGTCACTCTGGGACACGGCAATGATAAAGAAAGTTCAGGAGGACAAATCTGTAGGAAAATAAATGCCTTTTCAGTCAGACGTTGCAGTCCTCAACTCCTGGCAACCCATTGCTGGATGCGCAGGACCCATTTTCCCAAAGCCATGGAGACTCTATTTTGCCATACTGATACAGAAGGATTTTAGCCTAAGTGAAGATTTAGGGCCAATATTTATTACAGCAGGTGGGCCTGAGCCTCCTGAGGAGGGGAGGAATAGGTAGGTCTTGAAGTGCCACTGGAGCTGAGTGTGGTGCTGGTCCTTCCTCCACGTCAGGGTCTGAGAGTGAAGGCACAAAGGTTCAGGACAGCTTCCTCTGTCGGAGGAGAGGGAGCAGCCAAGTGGTGCAGCTGCAAGCCTGCAGCTGCCTCACCCTGCACAAAACTTGGAGCTGGGGCTTTTTGATCGAAGCTTTAGCTGTCAGGCTCCATCACACCTACCTCTGAAGCCTGGCGGGTACAACTCAGTAGCTTTTGATGCGTGTTGGCTGTCAGGCTGGGGAACATAAAGTTACAGTTGTGATCTCTCAAACAAAACGATGGCTGCACTTACATCTACTTGCACCAAGCAGTGAAAGCTGTGGGTGGGACCGATACTTGCGAGGTTACAAAGCCACTGTGTTGAGTGAAGCGCTCTGCTATCTCCGACAGCTAGAAATTGAGTCGAGCTCTGTTAGCACGAGGGTCTTGCAAGTGTTCCGAAGTTGCAGTCCCAAATCACAGCCAGCGAAGGAATATCGTGCAGGCAAGGTTCAGGTTATTCAGCTTTGAAGTTGCATGCGTGGTAGCTGTGCCCTGGAGAGCCGCTCACCTGGGTGGAGAAACGTGGGGTGCCCGCACCCCCTCTCCGACTGCAGTTTGCTGTCGCACTCCCAGCAGTGCTCTGTAGTTCCTGGATGACACGTGGTGCCTTTCATCGTGGGGGCAGCTGTAAGCAAGGAGGAGCTCATCTCATGGCTTAGGAAAGAAAAAAATTGAGATAATGGGGAGGGGAAAGAGACTCCAGTGATCCTGTGAGGACGTTATTGAATATGTAGCTGTGTGGGCCAACTGGACTGTGTGTACCCCTGGGATTAAGTGGGCTTTTCTTGAATCAGCAATCATTTGTGTCATTTGATATTTCACGTGAGCGGCAGCCTCTTCAGCAAGAAGCCGAGGCACTGCCCGAGAGCCACGGTCTGGCTGAGCTCCTCTTTGCTGGTACCTGCCCAGGAGGGGCCCACGTTTCAGGCAGCACTTTGAGCCGGACTCTGTCCTTCCTTTCTTGACAAGCAGCCCCCTTGCTGGTCTGGGGAAATAAAACCAGAGCAATGGTGCTGGCCACATTCTGGATGGGCCCCCAGCGAGATTTACCCAAGGGAGCATTGCTGGAGCTGTTGCGAGGTGACTGCTCTGGTCCCTGCCACGCGTGGGCTTGACCTGCAGCCCCCAGGTGTGTGCAGGCACCAGGCTGAACCATGAGCAGGGAGCTAGCAGGGCTGCTGGACGAGGAGAAGCAAGGCCTCGGTGCCTGGACGTGAGGCCCTTCAGCTCAGCTCTGGCAGCGCCCCGTGGGCGCGGGTGCCCCAGCAGCATGGCCCAGCTCGGCTCCGGCACGAGTCAGGGCGGGCTGTTGGCAGCTGACCTAAATTGAGAGCGAGCAAAGAGAGCAAGCAGCTGCCCCACCACTTTTGCTCTGTTTTCAGCGTGGATCGAGCCTCCCTAATCCCCTCGGATTTTGTATCTACCAAAACAGCTTGGGCCCATCAGTAAATTGCAGTGGCATATGGTCCAGGTTTATGAGTAATCTGGCACACGCTTAAGGCAAGGAGGGACGTCATCCTTCAGCAAATACAGAAAATATTGTGGGGCTTTTTTTTATGACTATATTTAATATAGTTGATGAGAAAGCTGTGAGAAATGTTTACCTTTTAAGCCGGTCCTATTTAACTTCATCTGCTAGTTGAAGCAGCTACGTAACAAGAAACAAATAGAAATAAATGCAGTCTCATTGTCCTGCAGACATTTTGTCACTAAAGCCTGACCTCGCGGGTGCCTTTGCGGTCTGAGGGCAGTGTTGTCACCTGGTGCCACCAGTCGCCCCAGGCAGAACATCTGGGTGCTGGAGGCACCCAGCATCACATCGGCTGCTTCCAGAAGTCCTTGTCGCCTCCGTACAGGTGAGGAGGTTCCTCGAGATGGGGCATCTGCCCCCCTCTTGGCCCTGCCTCAGCCCTGGGGTGTCCCTGGGGGAGCAGGGGAAGACAGGAGCCATTCTAGTTGCATTCCAAGACATCCCCATCCTGCAGAAGGCTTGAACTTGCTTTCACTCTTCCCAAGGATTCATATTTCCTCAGCGTGTTTGGGGAAACTTCACACTTGCCAGCTCTTTACTAATTCTGTGCTGCTGGCCTCTCCGCACCATGCTATGCTTCGGCAGCGGACAGTTTTCCCTGGTTTACAAACCAAAGGGGGCAGCCTTTGGTGATTTGAAGGGGTGAGCTTGCACCAAAGAGTCTACAGTCCGTGTAAACCCAAGGCACTAGGTCTCAAGGGCTGCGATCAGTAAGGCAGCGGCCCAGGGTGTGTTTTCCGTCTGTGATGCTCAGTTTTGCTCTCCTGTTAGATGCAAAAACCTCACCCCCTTCTCCATCTGCTTTTAAGAAAAAGGTGTTTCTCAAGAAAAGAAAACAAAATGGCCTGGAAAAATACTTCTATGCAGTTTTTTATGTACGAGGAAAAATAGAAACGGTGTGCTTCCCTTTCTGAAGAGAAGCTTTCACCTCAGCATTTCTGAAGCTTCACAAGCAAATTGCAGCAGCCAAAGAAGTCAGTCTTTAGCTGACTTGCGCAGGCTGGATTGGATGCAAACATTGTGTGTCAAATAATACTGCCCTGCAGAATAATAAAAGGGGGGGGGGGGACTTTTGGTGGTTACCAGATGGTCTGTTCAGATGAAATTATTTCAAGTAGCAAAGCCACTCCATCAGCTGGTTCGGTTTAGTTACAGATACAAAAATGTTAGGGGCTAGTTTCGGAGAAGTCCTGCAGTCCATATGTTTGTCACTTTGCAGAGAATTACCACAAAGCGTGGTTCAGAGGAACCGGGGGCGCTGAGCATGATCTCCTGTCCTGAACGCAGAAGGTGGCAGCGTGTGTGCTTCACCTAGAAGCTCGGTACCTCGCTACCAAAGCAAACCTTGCACGGTCCGGGGTGTACGTTGCAGCTTGCTCCTGTGCTCCGTGCCCTGAGCACTGGTGCTGCCTCTCGGCAGCTGGGTACGGCCGGGGGGACTCTGGGGAAGTACCAAGGGCAGCCAAAGCAAAGCACTGCGTTTTCTGACCTGCATCTTGCAGGTAGAAATAACAGTAATGGAGCTCGGATGGGATTCGTGGTGTGCTGTGCCCACCACGACCTCCTTAAAGGCTGATTACTGCAAGGCCCCCCAGCTGCCGTCAGGCTCTGCACCAACTTTCCCTGCACAGCACCAGAGGCAGCAAGGTGCGTGTAGGTGATGCAGAGAATAGCCCACACAAATCCTCAGGAATCTGTTCTGGAGGGCTGCTCGCAGCAAAACAGGCTGTCAGGAAGCTGCCATCAAAATAGCTGAACTGATGTGGGAAGGGTTAGAAATGAACATCAAACAGTGATGCAGCAAAGCCTCATTTGTAAAAGTACCTTTTGCAGAATAGATTTACCTTACTTTCCTGAAAGCAAAACCTGCAAAATGATCAGTCTCTGAAAGCCATTTCCTTACCAAAATCTTCTTGGTTAATGCTGTGTGGATGTAGTTCTGTTTGCAACAGGACCTCAGAAATGACAGTTTATGTAAAAATCTCCTCAGAAATGTTTCATGGCATTATTTCTGAAACATAATTCAGTTATGGCCCCAGGCAAGGTGCAGGTGAGCAAGTTGTCCAAGGCAAGGTCCCATGCTATCAGCCCCTTGCTTTCAAACCCTGGTAACCGGCCTTAAACAGTCCTATATAAGTGGCTTTGAGCTTTGGTTTATAAAACTGTAAAGGATGCCTGTGGGATGGTATTTTATTCAAATTGTATGCATCTTGATGGCTCAAATTAATAGCTGTTCCCTACAATCTTTTTTCAGGTAATGCACTGGTTTTATTTTTAATTTTGTGTGGTCCAATTCTGCATGTTGGAAATGAAAGAAAAAATTTATTATGGAAGAGTGGAGGTGAGACCATGAGACCTCAATAGTGGCGTGTAAAAATCACTGTCCCTGGATGAGGGCATTGCTGAGCTGGTGACTGTGGCCTGGGAGAGCGTGCAGGGAAAATACACGGGTTTGCACCATTTTTATGTTCTTCTGTGCTTATACGCTTAAGGGGGAGTCTGCCATGTGTCAGGAAACTGGACTGGATGGGCGCTTGGTCTGAACTGCTACCGCTGCTCAGGTATTGTTTGGGCCTTAGGAACAACTGGTCTGTCTAACTCTGATGATCAGAGATGGTGGAGCGAGTCATCCTCCTGCTAGAGCCCTTGTCACCTCTTCTGTCCAGTCTTTGACTTAGTGAACCACAGCATATCTCATGGTTAGTGTTTGGAGGAAATAGGCTAACCATGTCTGGTTAACATGTGACACAGGTCTCCATATCATGCATCAGCCACGATCAGTAGCACGTACAGCAGTAGGTACCTGCAGCAGGGCTGCCACTGAAGCCTTCGTTACGGAAGGGTGGGAGAGCACGGGGACGATGCTGTGGCATGTCCTCCTAGCAGTTTTTGGTTGAGGAGGAGGAGGCAAGTTCCCAGGTTGATTACCTGCAGGGAGCAGATGGGTGCTTGCCTTTCTGTGCCATACCGCTAGCTCATGAGTGGTGTTCTCCTGGTCAACAGGAGACCTCCCTCCACTTCAGCCATTTCGTGGTGAGTGGGCTGAAGAGCCAGTCACAGAGAAAGGGGTGCAGCACCCCGATAATCGATCTCTTGGTTACATGACCGGCAGCCCCTTCTGATTCATTTGTTTCTAAAGCAAAGCACTGGAGCTCCAAGCAGGGGGCTTAAGTTTTCTCAAATCACGGGAAAGTCAAGGGCATCTGCTCACCGTTCTTAATTTAAGCGTGTGATGACAGGATCTTCACATGCTGAGTTGCTTCGCCTGATTTTGTGATTGCGTGCTTTGATCGGGGACACAGCCCCTCCTCACCCTGCCTGCCGAGTGTGGGCCGGGCGAAGGCCTTTCGTCCCCAAGTCCTGTGTGCCGAGGAGGGCACAGAAACCCCACGAGGTTACAGAACAACGCCTGGCCAAAAAAACTCCAAATAAGACCTCTCTTGTGCATTCACCTGCTGTCTCTCTCTAGGTGAGAAAGCCAATAATCAGAAGAGGTCAACATTTTCTTCTAGTTGCCACGCAACTAGATGCTGCCTGAGATGCTGCAGTTAGTCCTTCCTCTTTATGTCTGAGGAAATTGTGGTAGCTGAAGCTTTCCCTTTGGATATTTGTTGGAGGAGACCAAGTTTAAAAGACACCAGAGATGTTGGTGATATTGCACATGCAGTTTCATGGAAAATTATCCTGTGCTCTAGGCAAAGATTTCATCAGTGAAGCCAGCTCATGATAATGAGAAATGAGATGATAGGGGAAGAGAAAGGACTGCGGAGAAGAGAAAAAAAAAGTGAAGGCTTTGAACATGGACTGCCATTATTCAAAATATTTGAGCATGTGCCCTTGCTGCTCCAAGGCACAGGAGCTCTTTAGCCCCTGGGTTGAATCTCCAGCAAGGTGATTTTAAACATAAAACAATGAGGAAGCCTGAGGGATGCTGTGGATATATGGGGTTTATTCGAGCAAAAGTATGTCTCTGGGAACATTGTAGGTACCCCAGGGGTGACAAGGAGACCCCAGAATTCCATGTTTTGCCTTTCAGCATACTTGCTATTTTTTGGTATAAGTCCTTATTCTCTGGGGAACATAAACAGGAAAAGCCAGTATCTCGTGCTACCAAGGAACTGCTCACTGCCAGGTCTGCTGTCAGCCGTGTGTTGCACAACCACAAGGACCTGCAGCTAAGCCTTGTCTCAGTTCCTTCTCTTCCACACCGCTCTTGGCTGCGTTTCATCAGGTGAGCACAGGTTGAGCCAGCACTCAGAACGTGTCCGAGCAGCAGAGCAGCGTGACATTCATCGGCAGCGATTGCATCTAATGTATTGCAGCGATGGACAGTGCCAACAAGATTTCTCCTTGGCAAGATCAGCGCTAGGGCAGAGGAGATTTGTGAGTCACTTAGGAAACCACTCCCAGCCTGCTGGCCGGCGGTGCAGCTGAAGGTCGGGATGTCCCCGTGACGCCCCTGCGCCTCTGTCCCCTGTCCCGTGTGGCTGCTCCTGCAGCAAGCCCCTCGGTCAGGCTTGCAGAAGAAGAAACTGGTCCAGTGCACCCCGTTTTGGCCAGCCTCTGCCCAGCAGGATCATTTCCAGTCCTGAGAGGCACCGAGCTGACAGGGCGTCGTTCTCAAGAGGCTGGGGGCTGATGTCAGTGATAATGTCCCACTTGTCTCCAAGCTGCGGTGCTGAGCTTTGCTTGAAAGCTGCTGCAAATCCTGCCTGAAGTAGTTATTCAGGAATTGTGAATAATCTCCACTGCTGGGTAGGGAAGGGTGAGGGAAATCTCCGCACTGCGTGATCCCCAGGAGTCACCTTCTTCTTGCAGACCCGCCGCCGGGCTGGCTTTGGGGAGGGGAGGCAGAACGTCGCTGCAGGCGTGCGCTCAGCCAGCCGGGCTGGGAGGGGAAGTCAGCCTGGGGACTGCTGAGCCTGGCTGGAGCTTTGCCCAGGCTGCCCTCCTCGCCTCACAGCTGGGGGAGATGCAGAAAGAGGCTGAAGGCAGCTCCGGAGCCGTGGTTTCTGTTTGCTTGACAAAACAGAGATCGGGGGCAGAGAGAATCAGAACAGACCCGTACGGTGCCATTGGGAAACCCTGGCACCAGGCAAAAGCCACATAGCTTTCTGCAGCAGGAAGCTGAATAAAAGCATTCCCTACATACGGTGAGAGAGGCAGGTTTTCCAGCCCAGGCCAGCTCTGAAATCCACATCTGTGCACTCGGCTGATGTGGGTTGGGACCATCACCTGTGCAATACGTTTAGGGTGGGATGGGTGGTACTTTTTTTCCCCTCCTCTGGAAAAACATGCAAAATGAGAAAGTAAAACAGGGAGCCAGCATGCCCCTCCTGTGTTGAGACTTACCTCGTGGTGTGTCGTTGTGCCACACGGCATCGTGGCAGCATGACTTAGGGGCCCTGGGGCCGTGGTGGGGCGTGCAGACTGGTGGTGCTGCTGGCTTGGTGGCTGTGCGAGCCTTTCCTGCCATTGACAGCCAAAACATAACAGCAGCTGAGGAACGAAAATAGCTGCCTGAAATGCAGCTGCGGTGGCTTCATGTGGGAAAGCCACCTTGTTTCTCTGCTGTGCCCAAAGCTAGCACAGGAGAGGGGAACGCGGTATTTCCAAAGTGTGGGAGCTTCTGAATAGTTCTGGCCTTAAAGATACCTTCTCTACAGGTATCGTTACAGGAAAACAAATATTTTTCTCTCAGGCTGGTGTCTCTCAGCCTATTCTTAGTGCCCTTGATGTTCTGTTTTTATCTCACAACTCAATGACTCAGAATGTGGAGCTGTAGCTGCGCACACGCGCGCTGCTGCTGCAGGACTCTCAGTGTATCCCTGAAAGCCGAAGGAGTTAACCTGCTTTCAGATTGGCCTATTCATGCTAATAAAGTACCTTGGAAGTGGTCCAGCCAGCAGGCACCTGGGTATTATCCGAGCATCTGACACCCCTAGAGAACCAGAGCCTTGATGAGCTTTATAGACTAACAGAAATCTTGGAAAAGAAAGGAGGCTTTCCATTGAAAATGGATTTTCAGGGCCAGCTGAAGGACATGACGTTCAAGATCATTGCTTTAAAATAATTTCAGCTGCAGTTAATGTGAGGCAAAAAAGAAAAGAAAACCCAAGACAGCGAAAGGATAATTAATTCTGAGTTTGAACTGCAATTTGGAAGGGCTATATTGTGAAGTGACCCTTTACCAACTTATATCTGAACTGGCTCTTCTCGTAAAACCCTCTTCCAGATGAAATGCAGTGTTGTTTTACTTTTATACCATATGTTTGTTCTCCCCAAGTATTACGGAGTGACCTTGAATCCAGACCTTTCCTGGAAGAGGCGGGTGTCACGAGGGGTACTGCAGCCAGCGCTAGCAGCGTGGGCACAGCCGTTGCGGCGGCTCAGCCCCCTCCAGGGCCAAACGCTTGGTCTTAGCAGGGCTCCCAAGCCCTTCTCCAAGAGAGGCCTTTCTCCTCACGTCTTCCTTCCTTCCTTCCCCCAAACTAACTGTGCCTTCACTGAGGTAAGTCTTACCCAGTGTTGCAAAAGGAGGTTTTTGACTGCTCAGGCACCCACTGGGGCAGCTGCAGCATCGGTGCTACCCTAAGGGGCTCACCCCCTAGAGCTTTCTTTCTCCACTAAGCAAGGTTACATCAAGAGGTGATGCTCTCTGGCTCCCTCCTCATCTACCTGGTGTGGCTCCTCCATTTCAAGGATGTTTTGCATCCAGAGATGTTTTCTCCAGAAGATCAGAAATGCTTTTGGTAAGGAGATGTTGTGGGGACTAACGCCTCGGAATACAATGTTTACTACAGGGCAATTCTGATGTAATTTGAAAAACACATCTTTCTGGCCTGCTTATTCTTTCACAGCTTACAGAGAATCAAAACAAAAAGCATCAAGGCCAGAGCTCTAATGAGATTCACATTTTGGACATCATATTAGTACAATAATGCATTTCACACTGTTGTTTCCTAATTTGCCTAATCAAATAAGAGGAGATCAAGCATTACATAGCCCAGCCTCCCCATTCCAACAAGGTAGCACTGAACCCATCAGTTTTGCAGTTCAATTAATTTTCCCTACACAGGTTGGCTAAAGCACGTAATTTAATCAGCGTTTTGCAGTTCTGTCAATAGATACGATATATTCAGAGTGTTGACTGTACCCTGAGCAGCTGTCCCAAGTACTAAGGAATTGTTCAGTGCATGGGTAACACGGAGCAGTTTCTGGAAGGGGGAAAGGCACCACAAGGTGCCTTGTGGAATGCTTTCTGGGGCATCAATATGTCTCAGTGCTCCATGTTCTTTGCTTTGGTGTTTGGTTGTAAATAAAATGCTTTGTGTAGCAGCACAGTCAGACCAGACGAGTTCCCCTGCGTGTCAGAAGCTTACCCAGAGGAATAAGGGCCAGCACTAGTGCTCTGCCAGAATGCATGGCTTCTAAAGCCCTGGGTGAGTTATAGGGCTGTTGAGTCAAAGAGGAGTCTCTCTGCAGCTGATTTCAGTTTTCTGAGCAAAAGTCACAAACAGGTGAGAAGCTATTCCGGTGCATCCATTTCTCTAATGGTATCTTAGAAAATCTGTGACATGATGAAGAACTTCTCTTTCTGTTACCAGAGAAGGCTCTGCTCTAGGAGTGCCAAGGAGGCTGGCAGTGTTGGTGCCCCCACTGGTGGCATCCTCTGTCCCCAGTCTGCTTGGAAGGAAAACACATTTACCACTGTAAGCAAGTCAAGCCTCGGAGCGTACGCAAGGGAAATTAGGGGGAAAAATAGGGGCCATCACAGATGACCAAGGTAAAGCGTGTCTGAAGGTTTGTAGTGGTTGAGCTGGTTCTCTTTCTGATCTCCAGTGTCCACTGGGAACTGCCCTGCTGAGCACCCTGAGCAGCGCTGCAGGCAGCGGAGCTCTTTGCACTGTAGGGAGAAGAGAACTGCTGCATGTCTACTTGGCATGCTTCAAATCTGGCATCTCTCTCTGGACTGCAGAACAAAATTGAGTGTTTCAAAATAAGCTGCAGCATTGTCACCACTGCGAATACTGCTCTCCTGAAACTGAACAGAGACTTCCTCAGAAGAATTTGAGGCTACATTTTTAAAGGGAAACTGACTAATGGGTTGGGTTTGGAGTTTTGTTGTCATTTGTTGTGATTTGGGAACAGCACTTCAGTGCTTGTGGTGTAATAGTGAGAGCTAATGACAGTCATAACAAACCCAAAGTGTAAGAATGCTGTTGCCCGGGAGATTTGTCCCCAGGTTTTGTTCTGCTGTAGAGCACATCACTAAACTCAAACCAGTTCTGTGCAGATGGCATTTCACCTCAAAAAGGTGCATCCTTCTTCCCAGTCATGTTCACGAGACACTTGTGTGTTTTGTTCCAACCAGCTTTGGCATCGGCACCGGTGGCAGCGCTTGCCAGAGGGAATTGGGTTTGGGGCTGAGCCGTGCAGGGTTGGCGTGCTTGGGCCGGTGCAGCTCTGGGTGCAGCGAGATTTTCCCCAGGAGCTCCGGGCCCCTTGTGCTGTCCTGGCTTCGCTCACAGCTCTTGCTGTGGGCAAGGTGAGGGGGGTCGGTTCTACCCTGCAAGCCTCCCCTGGTGTCTGGCTGTTTTGGTGTGTGTTGCATCCTCATTCCCAGGACACCTGAGGCCAAGTTCTCCAAAGGTTACAGAGCTGCTGGGCCTGGCTGCTTCTGCCGCTTCAGGTTGTTGCTGGCACGCTGGCATCAGAAGCCAAGTCACCAACTTGCCAGCAAATCTCATGTAGGAGAGTATTTCACTTTCCTCTGTAACTTAGCTCAGAATCAGCAAAGGGGGTGAGTGAGCAGGGAAGGGCTCCTGTGGGGTTGTGGTCCCCCAGAACAGCACCCAGTCTAGTCAGCCCCCATGGAAATACCTTTGAGGCGAGGAGCCATGTAGCTCCTTGGGCTTGGAGGTGACTTTGTGGCCCCTTGCTGCTAGATAGGTTTTGTTTCTCCATAAAGAGGATTTAATAATGGGCAAATTATGCTGACACAAGCAGCAGAGGCCCGGTCCTTCAGACAGTGCAAGTGTTGCAGGCGCAGTCCTGCAACACTTGCACTTCGCCATCTATTCAACAAAGACTTCAACAAGTCCCCGTAGCTCGGTGGAAGGCAACAGCTACAGCCATATTAAACCAGCTGAGAGCATCCCTATGGATTCCATTTTGGGGAAGATAAGCTCATTTACAAAATAAGGCAGAAAAAGCAAATGAAAAAAAATAAGTGTGAATTAAATAATATGACTTTGGTGCAAACACGTAGATCAACTGTTTGCTTTTCCATAGGATGCAGAGCCATCCTTGTAACACGGTAAGAATCATTGCAAGTTCACTGCCAAAAACTAAAAAATCATCGAATATAGGCGGTTTCTTGTATCCAAAGTCCCTCATTATATTAAAAAAATTATCGCAGCAGAAAATTTACAAGTGCATCACAGGACCCACTTGTACTGTTAAACAGATGGCACCTACACAAGACCCAAAAATATATAACAATTTTAATTGAGCCAATGCGAAACAGATTTGTGAAATAAAATAGTACATGCCAGGTCTAATAAGGCTTTTACTAGAAATTTTGACATAAAGTAATTTTGTAACAGCACAAGAGGTATTTAGAAAATGCTCATTAGCAAATGTTACATTTACTTCTCTCTCACTGTAATCTCTTAAGTTCTTGATCAGTTCCTACCTGCTTCACTTTTTTCCCCTCTTGGTATAAATTGTCCATCTCCTGGTGACTTCAGATGTTTACCATTTTAATGCTATCATTTTCAAACTCAGCTCCTTGGGCTGGATCCTTTTCCTCCTTGCTGAAAACACCAGTAAAACCTACAACCCACTCTAACAGCCTCATGAAAGGACACGTTTCTGTCTTGTAATGCTGAAGCTTGCCTTCTACCATGGATAACCCCATTATTTATTCCCATTCTGCCGATGGTGTAGAACGGGCTGAAAGTTTGGCCTCAGAGGACCATTTACCCTTTCTGTGGCTCCCACCACCAAGCAGATTACTCTTTGAAAAGGAAACCTCTGCGTAGCTGCAGGCTGCTGTCAGAGCTGCTGTCTGCGGAGCCTGTTGCTGCCTGTCCTCATTCCTGCACAGGTTCAGGACTTTCTTCAGGACTGCCTGTGAACATCGATGTGGGGCTGACGAGATGCACCGCTGCCTTCTGCCCTCCCGTCCAAGTCGCATTACTCTAACGTTGTGCTCCTCCCAACTCTCTTGGGAGATCCTCTGGGCCTTGGCGTGCTTCCCAATCCACAGCGGCCACAGGACGGAGAAGTCAGCCGTGCTTTTGCACCATCAGCACTGCTGGCTTAGCTGCCAAGCCGTAGGCATGTGCCCCGGGACGCCCTTACCTCTGCTTGGGAGATGCGGCCCCCTCAGCAGCGTGTGAGGCACAAGTGGGAGCAGTGAGAGTCAGGCCCTACCTCCCAGCATCGTGGGCTTTAGCCTCCAAAATTCTCATCAGGGGCTCCTCTTGTGAGCAAGAAGTTCCAGTGAGCTAAAATCTGAAGACAGATGGTGATGGCACCTTTGCTGCTTCCCAATGAGCTAGAAAAAAGAAAACTGTTCTGCAGAAGACCAATGTTATTTTAGCTGTGAGGTAGCAGTCAATAACTGCAGGATAAAATGTGCGTTTTTCCCCACCTGGAAAAACGTAATTGATAGCACTCGGTTTCTTTACCCTTCCCTGCAGACTAAATGGAGATGAATAAAAGAGATACTTCTCCAGCTGCAGGAGGATTGTGTTTTGTCTAAAGTGACAGAACACGAAATCCTCTAGTCCTTTTCCACGTGCAGGGAGGAATAGTGGAAGGTAAAACCTACCCTACCGGTGGCTTCCACTTGTTTTTTTAATACGTCAACATGACTTGAATTGTAAAGACATGCTTAAAAGTGGAAACAATGAGCAGTGCAGTCTTATGTCACCACTAATTTTGAAGAGACCGGCTAACTGTGTGTTCATAGTCTATCAAAATTACAGATAAGGGACATAAACATGCCTTGCATGAGGTGCTGATTACCGAGACTGTTAAAAGTAATGTTATTTTTTGCCTCTAAAAAAGGAAGGAAAAAAAAAAGCCAGCATTGCATCCACAATGCATACACGTTAGAACATTTGAATATGATGACGTTAAGTAAACATCAATATGTAAAATACAGAGTTGTGATGTCGCATTAAGGGCGATTAGATGAGGAGAAATGCGGCATGGTCATTTCCTGCAGGGAAAATACCAGCATGATTTTTTACCAGGCAGCCCGGGTTTTCATGCAATGTTTTCACTCAGAATGAACCTGCATCGTGGATCTTAAGAAAATTCCCTCACCTTACCCCTTACAAAGATCAGCCTGACCTGTCTCCCTTTGTTTAAGCTCAGTGGATTAATGTTTGATGAAAGCTGTAGTTCTCAAATTAAAAGCTGGCTAAAACGGAACACTTAAAATTCATATTCATTTTATTTCATATTAACTCCAGCCAATTAAATTCCCTTGTTATCAGAATTTATGAAATAAAAACAGTCTTGTTGTATTTAGGGTGTTCTTCTGTCCCCAGTACTGTTTTCATTGATATAAATTGTGCTTTCTCTCGGTTGTAACGGAGCTCCTCAAGGCTGGCTGGTGGTATTTCTATGCATTTTGCACATTGCTCTTCAGGAAAAAATATTTCAGCAGCGTGTCGTTCTTGTTGGCGATATTCTTATATGTGGTGGGGCTGCGTTCTCTCTCTTAGTGTGGTCAAGTTAAAAGGAGCACCTATAAAATCTTTTAAAAAATCAGAGATTGTTACAGAGTGCTGCTTTTGCCTCATGGAGACCTAGTTTTGTTTAAACAGCTTGGCTGTGAACAGCACTCACAGACATCTAGGATTACCAGGGAATCTAGCACAAAGACAGTGAAACCAACTTTCCATTTTCTTAACATTTCAGATTTTTTCCTGTTGCCTGATACTGCGTCTGAAACAGGTTTCAATGTAGTTGGTGGCATCTATGTGAGAATCTAGATTTTCTCATCGCCTGGAAGTGGCACTTCCTACCCCCTAATAGCTGCGCCTCTTGTTGTACATCCGCGGTGTGTTTTCTTTGTGAGCGAGGTGAGTGCCATTTACAGAGCTGATCCCCAGGCAAACCTGGTATCTCAGCGATAAGGAAACAAGTGAATGCCCAGTGCCTGTGCAGAACAAGGCATCTGCAGGTGGGTGAAATAACATACCACTTGTTAGAAAACCCATTCTGATTGTCATCTCTCAAGCTTCTTTTTTTTTTTTTTTTTTTTTTTTTTTTAATTGCAATGGAACAGGATTATTTATTTATGTATTTATTTTAAGAGATTCTTTTCTCTGCTCTGTGTTAATCTTCACGTTTACAATATAAAACAGCCAAGTGTGCTGTTTTGCAGGGTAAAGTGCATGTTTTGTACCCCTTGTTCTCTCTAGAGGAGACCAAGCCAGGATGTCCCGAGTCCTGGTGACAGGAAGCACACAGTAGTGTGGCATGTAGGGAATGCGCGGGCATCTCCAGTCTTACGGACTGGTTGCTGGGGCCACCTGATAGGAATGGGAACAAGGAGCTCATGTTCCTGGAAAACCATGTTCCTTCCTGGGAAGGGATGCTCTGAATATGCATTCTTTCTCCCCAAATTTTCTAACACCTTAAGTCTCCTAAACCAGTTTAACATGTGAAGGGTCACACCGCCCACCCGTTGCCCATAGTTGCTTTCCATGTGTATTTTGAGCATCACCTTGACATAAAAATAGGATACTGAAGTAACAGTCGGCGTCTTCTTAAAGCATTGTTTATGCATACTTCTAAGGGGACAGTTTTCTGGATTACTCGTGCTAATGTATCTTTGCAAGATGCTATTAGGTTTGGTTAGGCAGGCTCAAACAGACAGAAAAGCCATTATCAGGACATGGTCTTTTTGTAAGGAGATACCCAAGGTGTGAAACAGTACAAGGGACGCACTGCGTTAAACCTACCGATTGCATTTTTCTCAAGCATTTGAAGCTATCATGCCAGATAAGTCTTACTTTGTGTCAGTTTGAATCAGTGGATTTTAAACCATTATTACCCTGTGCCTCTTGCCCCCCCCATATTATTCGTGACAGATATTCTGTACTGTTATAATAATGAAACTCTAAGGGTATCATCTTCAGCTAAACGGAAAGTGTAACATAGTGTAGTATCATGCCAATTAGAAGGGAAAATCATTCTGGATACCTGAAATACGTTTTTGCTTGGTATCGGCCATTCTGTGAAAAATTGCACATTCCACAGTTTCTAATGAATATGGATAGAGAGCTACAGAGGACAAAAGATTATGAGTGGATTTCCATTTCTGTGGCTCTGCTTGTTACAAATATTCTCTGAGAGACAACAGATATATGTGAGGAAAAAATCCTCTTCATATGCATGTTTTCCTGTTACGCAACGCACTGCTCAAAATGCAAGCTGAAAATTCCAGATAACTCAAAAGAAGCATAGCATGCGTATTAAAAATGGAGGAAAAAAAAAGTAAAAGTGAGCAGAGGCGTTCATAACTTTGTCTGATGAGATCAGTGTTTCTGCCTGGACTGCCACAGCATTGAGAGGAATGATGTGGAGCGCCCTGCGTCCTAGCAAACCTACTTAGTTTGGGTTCTCCATCTCAAGTTTGGCTTGAGGAGACACAGAGGTTTAGTCAGTAGTTTGACAGAAACCAAGGACTTGTTGATGGGTGGGCTTCATGGGTAAAATCAGTTTCTGTTTCCCCACTGTGCTAGACCATCCCCAACCAACGGCCAGCTGCAGTTGCCCTAGGTGCAGTAGCGGCGAGCCATCTCTGCGGGTGCTTCATCGCTCTGCTTCCATCACTGATGCTGCATACTGTACGTACCGGTGCCTGGTGTGTCTTAGCTGCGGGACAGTCAGCAGCCCCCGCGTTGGGCTGCCACTGGCTTTCGGGCACACCGCGCGATGCCGCAAGATGGTGGTCTGTCTGTTGAAGCTGGGGTCAAGGGTGGCCGTGCAGCTGGTAAAGTGAAGGTGTAATTTGTGAAGAGGACACAGGACTAGGGGGGAGAAGAAGAAGAAATGATCGCAAACTTAGGTAATCGTTTTATTCATAGCATAACGTGCACACGTGGCTGTTGATGATGAGGCTACCAGTGACATAAATAAACTCAAGCAAAAGATGTAAGCGAGTGGATACATGTGTAGGCTTCTTTGGGCGGTGCCACAAACTTGGACATCGACCACAAGAATTATTTATGTCCCTTGCAATTTCAGTGAAGAGCACAAAGGAGATAATTAGACCAGGATGCATCGCATTGCTCTTTCCATCTTGCACACATTCATGCCCACCAAATGTGAAATGTTCGCCTTTTCCCCTCAAACGTGATGGTTGTTGAACTTATTTTTAGTGTCATTTGATAAGCCTCTCTGCTCGCAGAGAGACATCCCACTGACCCAGCCACTGGTCATTGTCTATACCAGTTCCCATCAAAGCAGGCGCGCTTTGTCAGGTTTCGACTCGAATATCCATTTTGCATCTGAAGTACAGTATCGAAAGTGACTGGATCATTTGAGCCTTTTTCTTCAGCTGCTCCCTCCTTCCTCCCCCACAGTGTTTCCGCTCACGCTAACATAATTTGGCATCGTCGACGTGACACGACACTGGTTTTTCTAAAAAATTATAATACATACATTGTCAATGTTTTGTGATGGCCGGCGCTCCTGTAAATTTAATTTCTAAATTGATGGAAGGAGGTCTTTTTCCACTGCTGAATCTCAACCAAAGCTCGGTGCCCCATTGAAAACCGAGTAATGCACATACAGTAATAGGTCATTCAATGTCAAAAGGCATAAAAAAGATGAGCAAAATCTTCACAGGCTGCTGCTTGCTGTTGCCTTTAATTATATTAATTAAACTTTGAAATTCTCATGCAAAGAGAGTTGCTGGCTTGTGACGCTGAAGAGCCCTTGGAGATTCGAGGGGGGGGAAACCCTGAGATACCAGCTTAGTGGCTACTGCTTTTTTAATTTTTTAAAAAAATAATACATAAGCCTACTACTGCTAGGTATGTTATAGATGATGATGTTTTATGCGCTACTGAACTTTGAATGCAGGAAGGGGAAAAAAACACCAGCCACAGTGTCAAGGTCTTGAAGCATCAGTCCCTCCAACTCCGCTCAAGATCTCTGGTTACAGGCTGTCTTCCCGTAGAATAACGCTCTATTAATTTTCTTCCTGTCCCGGGTGCATAATGAAAGAAAGGTGTCTTCAAAAACTAAAGGGCAAAGTCTTGCTTGCTACCAATACCTTGAGGCATCCTGTCTACATTTTGTCATGCGTGTGCACTTTTCAGTGTTAGAATGACAAGATTTCCAGTCAGAAGGTTCCCGTAAGGCACAATGCGATGGGAGACTCGGGAGGGTTTTGTGATCTGACATCGCTGTAAGGCAGTGAACTCTTGCGTTCGCTTAGCCTGGTGGGAAGCTTTATCCTCCGCCTTTGGCAAGCAGTCCCTATTTACATAACACGTGCCATCCTCGCATCTGAGAAACTCTGCATCTCTGCTAAAAGCACATTATGTCCTGAGAATCTGTAGTCCTTAAAAAAATAACGAAAGTAAAAAAAAACATTATTATCTTTGGTTGTCTGTATTCTCCCTTTGTATTCTACGAAAGCAGAGGCATGCAAGTCAACGCTGCTTGTCACTGTCGCAAGTCACAGAGCAGGAGTGTACAGTGGTGAAACATAAGAGCATGGCACAGCAATGCTGGCTCCTGGAAGGGGGGAATGCAGAAACCTTCTGAGTTGAGGCTTCATCCAAGAAACACGGGGCAGTGCTCAGTTCTCTCTGCTTGGTTGAAAAGTGGCAATGGGGCTGTATATCCTCCTTGTATCCTCTTCTCCTCCTCTACTGAGATTGAACTCGGGTGAAGTTAATACATCGGCCCTGGGGGGAAAAAGAGAGAAGCTGTTATTGGTGGGTGAAGTAATGAATGCAACCAAGACTTTCAAATGCTGAATATTACATGCTGAAGGAAGCCTGTAATTTAAATTCAGATGTTTGTGAAAATAACATACCCACGAAAAACATTTTAAGAATTAATGGAAATTACCCAGAGTAAGTGTACTACATTTGACTTAGAAATTTAGGTTGTTAGGTAAGCAGTGATGACATAGAAAACACACTTGGAACGCTCCGAGGTCTTCTGTGAGGATAATTTACCAATCTGAAATTCCCAGAAACTTCTGGGAACAAAATAAAACCTATCTAAACACACATTAAAGGAAGATCATAGCGAAGACAGATTCTCACTCCACCAAGCCAAATCCTCACGCAGCACAGTGCAGATAAACGTGACTTGGTTAGCGGAGCAGCTGCTGACTTGCACTTGTGTTTTATTAGCAGTAACCCCAGCTCTGCACCTCCAAAGTATCTTCTGATGAGCTTAACATCGCTGTGCACCAGTTCTCATGGTGTCATACCTGAGTGAATACCCTTCTCCTGTAAGTGGGTCCCTACGGGTGACGGCTTTTGGTGTAGCTGGATGTGAATCAAATCCACTAGCAAAGCTCATAACCCCTTTTTACTGATTTGAGAAGCACTGAAAAAGTGCCCATTGTCAGACCCGAGCTCCGCACTGATCACTGGTTTCTGACTTCAGGAGTGCTCTCAGCAGAACAGCTCCTCACTGGGGCAGCCCTTCTGGGCACCGCACCTTTTTTTCCCCTGATGGACAAGGACAGCCTGTATTGATCGCGCCTTTGGCCAGGGCATCTCCACGCAGAGCAAGTCATTCTCCGAGGCACGTGCAAGTACCACGCACTGCCTGAAGGAGCATGCGGGAGGATTAGCGAAGACCTACTGAATGTTTTGTCATTAATTTGTCACTAATTACAAAGCCTCTCATTGGGGTGGGCTGCACGGCACCGAGTCAGGCATTGGTGGTCAGTGAGGACCATGGGAGGTGGCTTGCCCAGCCGAGGCCCCGTTCCCTGCTCACACCTCAGTGGTGCCGCTCGCTGCGGGAGTTGGGCGCCCACCTCACGCGGGGGTCCTGAACCAGTGCTCCCCTTCTCTGTTGCACCTGTTGCACCTCTCTGCTGCAGGGGAGATGTGCAAAGGCACGCAGGTGTGCAGCTTTCATGGAGGTGAGAGGGATCTTACTTGGAAATCTCCTCTGCTAATTGATGCTGGTTTTTTTGGTTTTGTTTTTTGAGGAAATTAGGAGAACAGGAAAAAAAGCTGGGGATATTTTCTTTTCTCTGTTCCTTTCATTTCCTACTCGATGACTTCCAGTAAACTGTGGTGCCTATGAGGCAGCTTCTAAGGGACCTTTAAAAGATGATGCCAATCAAAATCTGCTAGTTTGGCAGTATGGAGCCATGCTTATTTCTTGAATCCTATTTAATGATGCATATTATGGGGGAAAATAACTACTTTCTTTTTAAACTCAGGAGATTAAGGCATAATCAAACAAAATTAGGCCTGAATTTCATACTACTTCCATGTATTTATTTTGAGCTAGATGTTTTATTGGTAGTGGCGGGGAACAATTACACACAAGTGCTATTTGGTATTACTCAATCAGGTCTCCGTTGACACCTGCCCTTGACTGGTGTGAAAGGGGCAGCGTTTTCTAGATGGACTGCAGGACTGAATGCACAGTGCAGGACAGATCAAGGATTTTTTTTCCCTAATGCCCTTCTAGTAATCCCACTTCCTGACAGCTGTATGATAAATACAGAAGTGGCGAGTAGTTAGGTGGGGTAATTGTGCTAACTTCTAGCTGCTACCATCTGGATTATAAATGCAGAAGAGATGCAAAGAGATAAACCAAGAGCACTAAGAGATTCCATTAAAGGCAAAGTGAAAAGGCATGGTGCATCTTCATGGGCCTTTACATTTGATTTTTTTCAAATTAAGCATATCAAAATGAATTCTGTGGTAGAAGCAAAGTATTTTTGGAGGATAAAATCCACAAATGCTTTGCAACTCAAGCGACTTCTGACGACAAAGCGAACATTAAATATACACTGACAACAAGGACTTTTCTTCTGAGTTGATAGGATAATGCAAAAGACAGACACTGCAAAACATCTTTAGGAAACAGGCAATGGGGGAGTTGCAGTATTTCTCCCATAGTGTAAATTAACATTGCAATTTACCTGTCAGTGCAAACGTTCTGCTTGCGTTTGTAGCTTTCTCACAGTTCTTTGAACATAGTTACCAGTGCATGACTTTATTTCACTTTTGGGCAAATGACTTGAAGATTAATCATTTTGGTTTTGCATTTATCTTTTGTTTAGAAGGCATTTCAGTGGCTCAACACTTTACCTGAGGTCTACAATCATCACTGAAGGAAAAATATGTTTTCCAAGGCCTGGCTGCGTGACGTGGTTAAGTGCAGTGTGTTAAGAGGAGCTGGGTGGTTTTCTAGTTCATTAAAATGGCATTCATGAACTATACAACAAATACCACTAACGGGGCATTAAATTAGCCCCTTAATTCTAGGGAAGGTGGTGTCCTGTGGCTGTAGAAAGGATTGCTAGTTGAAGAACTACATAAAGAAAAATAGGGAGAACTTGTACCTTGCAATCTTGTTACCAACGCTGTGTTGTAAACACATGTTCTCTGCCAGCCTCTAGTCAGGGTTACGAGGTTTTTGGAAGAAGCTCTTGTCATGTTTTGTGTTTGGTTTTTTTAACCAAAGGTTGAGTCACTGCCAGTCTGAACCCACCTGTAGGCATTGTTACTATGTTTGATGTACGATCAGATTGTTCTTACATGTGTGACTGTCCGTTCTGGCAACCTGGACTACTCCTTTACTTAAGGGGACTGGAGGATGAGGAATTTCTGAGAAAAGCAAGGCCTCCTATTTAAGACGTCATTTTTATGTACACAAATGTGATGCTCGCAGAAGACAGAGCTGAAATCAGGATGTTGGGAAACATGCTGAAAGCGCTAATTAATGAGAAGGTCAGGACCACTGTAGCGTCATTAACGGAACAGCAAATATTGCATGCCAGTATAGTAGAGAACAGCTTTTGCATTTAGGTAATGGGATGTGACAAGGTGCGTGGCTTCACAGTACCTACACATGAAATGCATTAAAAACTAGCATTCGAGCCAATGTAAAGGGCTTTGAGCTCTCATCACACATGCAATTTAACACACTAACTTGCACAATTACCATATATACATTTAATATTATCTTAGCAAAAATAGATAAATGTGCATCAGTAAGCCTTTTTCTTGCTCTCGACTTGCCACAGTTTGATTCACGTATGTATTTATTTCCACTAAATGCTGGCCTAGAGGCTGTTTTCTTCCAGGAGGGACAGAAAAGATCCCTACATAGAAAATAAGCAACTGGCATTACTGCTCCTCACTTACTTCCTTCCCATCATCTCTCTCCCCAGCCTTCTTACTAGAGGAGTCATGGGGGAGAAAGGAGGAGAAGAAAAAGAAAAGGAACCTGTTTGGTCACCCAGATGTAACCTGTCTCAAGGGCAGATCTCGAGACCTGCATACTCTACAAATCTGGCCTCTTCTTGGCCTAGAGATTCCCCCCAAGCAAAGCCCATGGTGCTGTGTTATTCTTTGAGATGTGGTGGAATGTGGCAAGCAGAGGAAGGTACTTAGTTCTGATTGAGCCGCTCTCAATTACAGATGAGCAAACTGAAGAAGATAAAAGACTAATGTTTAACTCTGTTAAGGATTCATCACTCTAAGCCTGTAGGTTTTCATCAACTGCAAATCAGGGTGCATGTGATATAACCAGCATCGCTGTCTTTGTGCAAGTTGGTTTTGGGAAAAAGATTCATACTCGTGTAAGGTGTTTCTCTAACTGAATTCAGAACTCCCTGTGTAGTGGTATCTATTTCAG
Organism: Heteronetta atricapilla; assembly: GCA_011075105.1. Taxonomy (NCBI): domain Eukaryota; kingdom Metazoa; phylum Chordata; class Aves; order Anseriformes; family Anatidae; genus Heteronetta; species Heteronetta atricapilla. The sequence goes on along the minus strand of CM021734.1, from coordinate 65,581,243 downwards.
CTTTTAGAAACAGAATATTGAATTTCTATTCTGGTTAGTCTGAACTTTACAAAAAGGACTATTTATATCACTAGAAGTGCTATTTACTAAACAGTAGATTTATCTATTTTTGGCCTTCAGAATTAAAACATATTTGTTCTATGTAATAAAACCTGTGAATTACCATCCTAGCATTACCATGGTCAGACAGTTTGGTGACTTAATGTTAAACTCATGTCCCCGTACTCAATTAAACAATCAATACAACCAATTTGAATTCAGATGTATCATGCCTTGTAAATCACTGGATCATAAACCTTAACAATACCAACATGTAGTCAGTATAAAATTGAACTAAATTAGTATTTTAGGGCTACAGTAATTAAAAAATGAGTTATGCAAGCATTCTGTGATCTTCGTGTGGAATATGGGGGTTATGTCAATGCACCAGATTCAGCAGAAAAGAAAACCCTTCACTATGAAATGCTTGAAGATGCACTGCAGGAACCACAGGAGAATACGGTATTTTAGTTGAAAAATAGAGAAAAATCTACAGCTCAGGTTTTTATATAAAAAGGAATATTTTTATGTTACACTGAAGTCATTTATTACATTGTTGATTATCTTATAGAATTTAACTTACTGAGCAACCAAGATAAATTAAAGGCCTTGCAGGGCACCCAATATTAAAGGAAGGGGATGCTCCTAGTAGACTGCAAGATAGATCCTCATGTGGCAATGTAAAAAAAAAATCCAAGAGGTGTCTGCCGAAATGGCCATGCTTCCTCCTGCTCTGTGACCTTCTGCGAGCCTGTACAGCCCTTCTGGAGCAGTGCAGTCAGCATTTGGAGGAGGATGCCTTTTGGACTGCGCTGTGCTATGAGCCTGGAACTCATCTGTTGATGTTGGCTAGATAGGTATGAGAAGCACTTTAATTTGTGTGTGTGCATGTGTGAGCAAACATGAGCTGCTTTCCAACCATCTGTAACCCAACACGGGGCTCTTTGGTGGAGGAAGTGGAGGAAACTTTACAGGCTCCTCTGGAGCTGTGCCCACTTCCCGCACTGCCAGGGCTGGCCCTCCATGTTCCCAGCGCTCTGGATATTCACAGCATAGCTCCTGGGTACTCTACAGAGACAAATGGGTTCTGCTTTCCTCCTGCATTTTTTTCAAACTAGGCTGCAGAGTTTCTGCATTTTCAGTTTCATCCTGCAAAGATGTTCACCCATAAATCTTTGTCCTGGTCAAACATTTAAAAGAGTCCTTTGGGCTTGGGTTTTGTTTTCTTTCTCCTCCCTTCAATTACCACAGACAGAAGAAACAATGCTCAGCAAAATGTGTTGTGGAATGTGCAGGGATGAGAGTGAGAGGCGATGCTCTCCTGGAGGTGACTAATGGCAAGGTCTAATAGCAGACTTGAAATGAGCAATGGGATGATGGCTGGCCGTCACCGAAGCTGTGTGCGCTGTATTTGTTTAGGCTGATGTGGAGTTCTCTTAATGAGGTCGCAGGCTGGCAAAGCTCTTGACCCTTCCTTTCCCCCATTTCATGGTACTGGCTAGGAAGGCACTGCAGGGTGGGCCTGGGCTGGGGGGCAGCTGGATGGCAACTCCACAAATGCCCAATAGGCTGGGCAGTTTTGTTGCTTTGAGTCATGCCAGAGTATATTTTCTTCTGTTATTAAGTACCATCTGGAGTGCATAGAGCTTTTTGGAAAGCATCTTTTTTAGTATATGACATATGCAAAGGAGAGACAAATGCACAGATACGGATGTACGGGCTCTTTTCTTTGTATCTCAAACGTGTTCTGCATTTGCCAAAACAGTAACATCAGCCCTCACAGTACTGCTAAGGCTGAAATTCAGCAAAAAACTGCTCTTCTGTTTCCCAGTGCGCTCTGGTTTGGGTATTTGCATGGGACATACTAATCATTGCTTTCTGAACCAAAGGGACTCACTGCATGGAAACGACTTTTCCAAAATGAGTCATTATTTAAGGGGCAGATAACAAGTGTTTTAAGTTTGATGGTTTGCTCTCCTTTGGTAATTGCTTGCAAGGATGCAATTAAAGGAAGTCAGGATCTCCAGATAAAACCTTGAACCCGGTGTCAACTGCTCAGTGCTATAACAAGGTCCCAGTGAGGTGTGGGGTCTCCTTGGAGGCTATGGGTCATTCACCACCGACATCCTCAAAATGCTACTCAGCTAACAGGCTTGGATTACCTGAGAACTGTAAGCAGTTTGACACAAAAACTTGAATTGTAGAATCACAGAGACATTAAGGTTGGAAAAGACCTCCAGTCTAACCACCCCCTACCACCAATATTACCCACTAAACCATCAGGGTAACAGAAGAGGGACAGAATGTCCTCAATTCAGAGTAAGACATGAAATCGTTTGCTAAGCACTGAAATAGCTGGCTGCTCTGGGTGGTCATAGGGATTAAGGGTAGCTCCTAACATACTATCGCTCAGATCTCTGGCTGTTGTTTTTCGGTGGTGTTGGTGTGTGTGTGTGGCTTCACTTACAGCATTCCTCTGTAACTGAGAAAGAGCATGTGAAGCAGTCTGTGAAATCAGGGAGGCTGGAGACGGGACATTTACGATACCCGTCCACCCAGCCTGTGCCGTGTACATTGTCACCTGTGCATCATCCTTGCTTGTGACTTGGTTCTGTAGCATGCTGAGTAACTGCATACATGTAGGTAAAGGTTCCCTGTACACTGCTGAATTGTTCAGCATCCGACTTAGGACTGGTAAGAACAACTGCATTTTCTGAAGTAGCACTTAAGCTATCTTTTGTCCAGAACAGATGTCTTTTGTACTGCCCTCTATAATATGTGCTTTCATAAAAGATTGGCTCATTTTGGACTTGGAGGATCAAGATCCTGCAATGTCTGCCAGTACAGTGTCTCAGCAGAGGCTGAGAATCGTGTGCTTATTTCTTACCCATGGCTGAAGGGTCTCCATAAAGAGAACATACCCCCTTGGGAGTTGTCTTTTATATGGCGCACGTGAGCTCTGTGCCCTCCAGCCCTGTTGTTCAGTGCTTGCAGAGCCATAAGGAAGGAGGAGGTTTTAGAATAATGGCACTCCTGAGAGGAGTATTAAGCGATGTCGTTTATGTTGGCCCTGTCTTTACAGCATTGTCAGGGCATCTTTCTGCCCTGTGATCAGTGCAGCCCTGTGAGCCCAGGTTTGTCGCTCCTCACCAAGCTGTCTCACAGAGCTCTCTGCTACAGCCTGCTAAGACTGTAGATGCCAGTAGGGCCCTCAGATGAGAACCTGGTTTACCTGATTCTATTTCCTCCCAAGTTTCGTTTCCCGGTGGTGTGCCTCTAGAAGGAGTCCAAGGTGTGAGTGTGAGGTTCTCCCCTGTTAGCTTTTCAGTAAAGAACTGGACTACATAAACCTTTTCTTCCTTGCAGCAATATAAGTGAACAGGCAATTTCCTGCTTTCCAAACCTCTTTGGAATCACTAACTCCCTTACTGGGTTAATAAATAAACTCCTACCTGTGCTCCTGGCCTGCAGGCTTGTACATAGTGGTGACAATAAATGGGCATTTTAAAGGAACAAAACCGGTGGGGATTCAACGTAGGTGCTAAGATGACAGCACTGGCAACACCTTCCTCTGAGTCTGGCAGCAGGAGCCGCGTGGCAGTGGGGATTTCCTTACTGGAGACGTCCCGCTGCCTGCCCTCAGCACAGCCCGGTACCGGAGGGGCACACAGGCAGCAGCTCGTGCTGACAAACCTGTGCCGGGTTCGCGTGCCAAACCCACCGCGCTGCAGCCTTTGGAAACAGGCCTGGCTGATCGTGTCTCACCATAGCCAGCTAAAGCAGTGTTAACTATGGCTCGTGTCACCTTGCCCCCATCTCCTGGGCATTAAAATTCTACTGGCATTAACGTTCGTGTGCTTCTTTACTAGCTCCCCCGCTCGGATCTATTTCACTGCTATAACCATTATAACATTACACTCACCTCATAAATATCCATTGACAAGCTGGAGCATACAACTGAAGTTAAGTTTATATTTATATATCTTTTTTTAAAGATGGCTGATTTATATGTTTACTTTGGAGAGTGCTTGCTAACCCACCCGTGTCCCGTGCAGCCCTAAGCAGCATTCAGAGACTTATGCTGGCATCTCTTTTGTGTGCTTGCTCTTTGTCCCTGACAATCAGGAAATCCCTTGTCCGGGAGATCTGGGAAGCTCAGAACATTGCAGGAATTTGCTGACAGAAACCTGTATGCTCTGTTGCCAGGCTTAATTCTAAAGCCTCATCTCTGCAGATGTGCGTTGCTATCAGCATGTTTATTTTATGTATTTTGCTCATATAAAGCAAAACCACTTTAAGTTGTTATCTCCCTGTCCTTGCACATGTTGGATTATTACCCACAGAAGCCAGCCCACACCACATCGCAGGGGCTGTGTGCTCACTGACTACCGTCCTGACCCAGTGCCGTTCAGCAGCCGCACACATTGCAAGTGCAGAAGTCCCAGTCGGCAGCAGCAAAGCGTGCTGTGGTGATGGGTATTTAGCATGGGGAAAGATAACTGGCGGTGCTACACACAGCTGGAAGTATCATTTTTTTCACAGAATAAATCAGCAATTAATCTCTCGAGGAACTGGCATTATTACTGCAGAAAATATTATTACTGATGTAGATATCAGCAGCATTTCTAGAGCTGCCCAAGTTGTCTTTCTCCCCAAAATTACTTAGCCTGTTGCTGAAATGTCACTGACCCAGATGAGGTAAGCTCTGAACCCCAGCAGTAACACGGGGTCTGTTCAAAATCCACTTAAAAAAGAGCAACCGCAGAAACAGAGTAGAAATAAAGTACAGGCAAATAATCCTACATATTCTTAACCTTAGGGGGACTTTTTTTACACTGTCGTATTTCTTCAGTAACTTGAAATAAGTGGAATGTCATATAACTTGTTTATTATTCTCATATTTATGTAATGTAGCCTCCTTAGCATGTGTGCATGCACCTCACAATCTTTCCAAGCAATCTGGCAGTCATGTAGGTCAGTTTTCAGAACACACATATCTGACTTTCAAGAACAGTTGTTTCAGGATGAGAACTGGCAGCATCTGACTGCTTTGAGGAGAATGTGCCAGCACAGGTACAGATACCTCAGTAGCTGAGTCCGACTTCAGGCCCAGCTCTCGTCCCTTGGCCTTGCTTTAGGTGAGGGCGAATAAAATGAGAGCTGAGTGCAAAAAGGAGGACAACATGAATTTCTTTTAAATGGTAGGTCCCTTTTTTCTGCACCAAACAACTACTGCATTTTAGAGTATAGGCCAAAAAGTGTCAGTAAAAGGTTCAAAATAGGTGTTTTAAAGATGTCACCAAATCCATAAAGTGCATAATGGATGGCCAGGTGTCTGTAGCTGCTGTATCAAAAAATGTTTCTTGCAGGAAAATACATAGCTCATTTGTAGCCATCTTCCTCAAACAGTTACGTTAACACTAACTGTAAGTACTACTTTGTGGAGAGAAGCCCTGTGGGTGTCTTAAACCCACTGATGTGTTATATCTGATGTGGTCCTGATTCAGTGTTCACTACTGTTCAGCAAAGCTGCGAAGATCTGATTTGTTTGTTTCCCCAAACACCCCTGACTTATGCATGTGGTTTGGTAAATCTCATGTTGGCACGGTTTGCTGTTTGGAGCAAACATTCACTGGTCGCACGTGCGTGCGTACAAAATGCTGCTGTTACGATCTGGCACGGCTTGGTAACCACTTTGTACATACTTTGCTCAGAGGTAAATGAACATGCTTGGTGCAGTGAGGAATCGGGGGGTATTAGCTGTAGTTTTTTTAGTACACTGGCAGCTTTGGGAAAATGCTATTAAGAACAGCTTTTCACCCCCACTAATAATGCTTATTTTGTAACTGGACATATGGACATTTCCGCACAGTTGCTACAGTGAATAAAAGCTTGGAAGTACATGTTTACCAGTGGTGTAACCTTGTGAAAACCAGGACTGAAAGGATTTGTAGCTCAATATGCTGTGTGGCACTGAAAGGAGCATTTCTACCAAGACGCACGGTACTTGAGAGCACCGATTCAGGGTAGACTTTGAAGACATTTTTCCCACCTTGGAAAACTTGAGAAGAGTAACCCACGAAGTCCCCCCCCCACTGTGCTCCTGGTAATTAGGTTGAACGCAAGCAGCACACACACTGCTACTGCACTACGCACTGCACGGCTACACGTCTGTGTCTGCAGGGAGCTGGGCTCCATGGGGCTGCTCGGAGCGTGAGCGTCAGTAGGAGCAGCACGCGCTGCGGTTATTCTTATGGTCGGTGCCCTGCTTGTGTCTCTGAGTGCCAGTCACCCTGTGACTTACACTGCAGGGAGACAGCTCGTGCCCTGACCAGTTTTCAGAGAAGGGCAAGAAGGGGAGTGGATTGCCGGCAGCTGGGGAAGTTAAGGGAAAAAAGTGCTCAACTAGTGTGAGCATTTGCTGTCTTGCCCAGACAGGTTGTGGTAACGAGGAAGGGAGGGATTCCTTTGCCAAGTTTTCTGCGACTGCTTTATTCAGCAGTTCTCCAAATAATCTACTGCCTTGAAAAAGAGCGGTTGTGACAAGCTGCTTCTCCTGCGAGTTGGCCTTCCAGGTCTGGGAGAAGAGAGGACGATGAGCTGCTGAGCTGGTTGTGTGGGCCTTAGGGGAGAATAAAACTGTATGCATTTGTAGCATCTGCTTCAAAAGGAGGTTGTGGCAAATATTTTATTCAGCAGAGCTGGAGGTCTCCTGTCTCTAGAGGGCAGGAGTTTGTTGTTTTCCTCAGACGAGGCAAGCATAGCTTATGCAAAAGGAAAGGATGTGGAAATGGCCTGCAGAGTCCCTGTTTCTCAGTCGCGGGTTCTGTGGAGCGAGGGCCTCAGCTCTCTCCATCTGACCCCTTGGCAGGAAGCCTCCCGCACTTGCAGCGCTTCTGCCTCCATGGAAATACACCATGGCCTGGCAAGGTTTGACCCTGTTTTCCTGAAGGACACATTAATGTTTTCCCATTGCAAGCGCTTGCCAATGGAGGGCTCTGCTCCTTCAGATCTAATTATGCCTTGGAAGGCAGCTCGGGCTTGTTCTCACTGCCAGAGGGAAAGTGATCTCTGTCCTGGCGGGCGTCCCAGCACACACCTAACCCAGTGCTGACGCTCACCCAAAGGGGCACGCTAACCAGGCCACCTCTTTCCCTGTGATGCCCAGAGCGTTAAGCTGAGCTGGTGCTGGGAGAGTTCCCTCTCCTCAAGTGATAAGGCAGGGGGTGTGTGATCGTGGGATTTTATTTCTAGGTGAAGCTTCAAGAGTTCTTCCTTAATTTCTGTGGTATATCATCCGCTGTATTGTTCTGGAGTATTTCTGCAGGAAGGCAGAGGGGGTAGCTCTGAAGATAGAGCTGTTTTCTCTGAGAAGTGTCTTTCCTCTTTGAACTCTTAAATGTACTGAGATGAATCCTTGTCAGGAGTAAGTATTACTGGGGGACCCCATTTATGTTATGGGAGGACTGCAGCCAAATTGATGTCAGGCCTTAACGTGCCAAATGGCTTCCCCATGCTAGCATCAGGAAGGATTTCTTGAGTCCTCTATATCTTTTCATAGGGAAAAAAAGAAAGAGAACAATATGCTTCAACATGCGTAAAATTTCAAACCTTGTAAAATCAGAAGAGGATCTTAGAGAAGCCCACTAAAGCCAACAAATGTCAAAACCTGGCATTTGCAGGAGTTTTTTCATTGAAAAAGGCGAGAATACCAGAAATTTACAGTTCCTAGAGATGGCGTCTCACACGCAGAAGTCCAACATCTCCATTATTCCTTCATTCCCTGTATGCAACCACTTGAAGTGGGATGAATGCAATTTATCTTTCTCTGACATCGTCAATGGCAACAGATAAACCATAACTGTCAGAAGAACCTTTTTCTACCAACTCCTTCCCTCCACAACCGTGACCTCAGCTGAGGAAAGTCCCCTTCAAGCCCATCCTAAAACCTCCTTCCTTTAGAGACACTTCCCAGAGTCACGTCTTCCCAGTGCACTTCTTTAACACAGCCTTTTCTGAAGAAACATCATCCTCTCCGAACAGCCTGTAAGTAAGAAGCAGATGCTCTACAACTGTAATGTCTGTGAGTCATCCAGGGGTCACGTTCTCAGCTTGTAACAGCAAAAACATGGAATTCATACCCCAGCTCAGGGCCTGGCCCTTTTGATTTTACAGCATCTGACTAGCCATATGATAATTACTTGAAAAGAAAGGATGAACATTTAGGATGATATATAATTATTTTTGCCTTTTAATAACTACCACATTATTACTGTGGGGGAAAATCTTACTTAAGAAAATCTGTGAAAAACATGAATCTGCTGGAAGATGTAGATAGGGTTTAAGTGAATTCTCTTTGGGAGAAGCCTGGAAATCCCCCAGCACGGTGGGTGGGTGCGGCTGTAGCACAGTTGTGACTGCTGAGATTGAGATGGCTCCGTAGCTGGAGAGACAGAGCCACAGCAGGAACTTCACGAATGCCTGCACGCACACTGCATGTAACAGCCCTCTAGATGCCACTGTGATCCAGCTGTCACTTCACCAACCGAAGCCTTTACAGTGCTATCTGATAGCTGGATCCTTCGCCGTAATAATGAATTCAACATTAATGACATTGACCACTGGGCCCAGTAAGGAACGTGAACGCCAAGCTGTTTCTGACCTCTCAACCTGTCGGCTTCCCTGCTACAATCAGCACATGTCCACAAGTCAGCTCCCCTTCCCGCAGACAAAACCCCACAGCACATCATTAGGCTTTCGTTTCCATTCACATGGATTACTAATCGTCAACTTTGCAGATATTTGGACATCGCTCCTGTCCCCCTACCAAATCTTCTCTGTCCAGAGTGGTGTTGAAGTGGCAGCTCCAGAATCCTGTGCCTTGAACCAAGGCCTAAACCCTTTGTGAAAGCCAAATCCTTGTACAGCACAATAATTAAAATGACCACAGGATGTATTTTCTGCTGTGGCCTGCACCACATCTGATTTAGACCTTCTGGATTATGAAATAGGAGAATTTATAAAGCTATCTGAATTATGTTCTTATGCATCGCTGTCAATCTGCTTTGCTCTTGACTTGCAAAGATGTCTATTAATTGTATGTCAGGCATAATTCAAACTGGGTGAATTTATTGCTATTGTTGCTAGTATTACAGTTGGCTGAAGCCCTAGTCATTGACCCACGATCTGCTGTGCTCAGGGCTCAGAAAGTCTGGAAGAAGAGATGGCCATAACTTGTCCATTACCGTACCCAGTGCTTATTTCTAGTGCTAATAAAAGGGGGGACAAAGGTGCAGTGGCGACACTCATTTCTGCAGCAGTCCAGCATTTAAGACTTGGTGCCTCTGTCCAGGACCACAAACTGTTACAAGTAACGGCTGCACATCTTGTTCCTTCTGTAGAAATTAAAAGCTCACCCTCTTCTTTGGACACAGACCGCAGAAAAGACGTGCTGCAAGGAGTGACGGAGCTCTGGTGAGCTGCAGCTGCTCGTAGCAGGCACAGGTGAGAGCAGCCTTTGAACTGCAGAGCTCTGGTGTGGTGGAAGATCAGGAGCCAGAAGAGGAAAAGAGGAATGTAGGAATTGTGCTCATACAAGAAGCTATTCCAGTAGGCAAGACAGGGTGGGCAGCACACATGCAGCAGGTTTCTGTCATAATCTTTTGCAAGAGGTCTGTAAATTAGGAATATTTTTGTCCTACGCTATACTGATCGCTAGCTCTGCTCTCCTTACCTCCACTAGTGAGGCATGTACAAACTCAGGTGTAGCAACACTAGTCAACAACTACTGTTAGTTTTTAAGCACTGCTTCTCTGAAAATCAGAAGTAGTTCCTTTAAAGTCAGCAGTGTAAAGCTCGTGGAAATAGGATCAGAAGCTGGTCCTCAGACTGTATTATGACCATGTGGTGTCTACTACAGGTTCCTTTTCAGGACTACAAAGTAGTTGGCCTGTCACAATGGTGCTAGCAGCCGCTAGGATGTGTGCACTGCAGACACTGCTCGAGTCCTTCAGCAGTTGCACCATTTTCCTTGTGGACTGGGCTGTGTGGTTTGGCTCTGCATTCTTTGAAATATTTCTTCCTTGTGGGGAATCACTGCTACAGATGTGCTTAGTGGAGATGCTGATGTTCTCTAGAGGCTAGGAGAAGTGTCCTGTGGGGACACTCAAACTGTGTGTATCCTCTCTGCTGTTCATTTTTCTTAAGTGTATGTTAGTGGTTGGTACCAGAAAATGGATTTGGTGTGGGTCTTTTCATGCCTTGAATCCTGAGGGTGTTATTTGCTCTACAGAGCTACCCACATGGGATTGCCTTCTGTCGCTGCCCAGGCACTCTCTAGATCCCTTGACTGTTAGGCACATCTGCATTGCCCATCTTTCCTCTTAGGAGCTCTCCTGAGAAACACGGGGGAATGGGTACATGGTGCTAGTCTTTGTTTTTTAGTATCTGCCTTTCCTTTTTTCCCTTCTTGTACTTTGATCAGTGTAATTTGTACAACGAGTTCAGGGTTTGGGTGAATATTTATTATACATATGCCCAGAGATCTTGGTATTAAGTGCATTTTTAAAATTAATAAATAAATATGCTCATTTGTTATAGAATTTCTATTGTTGATTAGGGAGCACTAAGCTCCTGCAAATCTCAGCTTTCACCTTGCCAATCACTGTATTCCTGTAAGTGCACTGCAGTTATTTGGAACCTTTTCTGGGTTGGTGTTGGCATCCTTTTACTAGATTACATTTATGCATTAGTACCATCTGTGCCTGCTGTACCTTCTGTGAGTTAGCCCTGGCCAAATGACTGGCATTTATCTGGAAGTGCACTAAAAAAGAGAGAGAGAGAAAGAAAAAGAAAGGGGGGGGGGAGGAGGAAGGGAGACAGTAAGGATGGTACCTACGGCATTATGCTTGCTGCTGGCACTCATGGATCACAGGGAGGAAGACACGCTAGTGAGCACAAAACCTGCACTGATGCCCCCACCTCAACCTTGCCCTTTCAGAGCCTTTCTCTCTAAACAAAAATCAGTTCTTTCTGCCCTGGTATCCAAACAAACTCCCCCTTCCCTCACATTCTAAAGGAAAGATATGCTGCTGAGACTTTAAAAAGCTACTGCAACCTGAGGGCTAGTTTGGGACTGGGGACAGTCTTTGCATTGCATCCTGGTTCAGTTTGGCTGGAGAGAGTTTGGACCGAGTGCTGCCTTTAATCTGTCAGCTAGGATTGGAGGTTATCTACACTCTTCACTGCATATAGGAATGCAGATGTCAGCTGGATCTATCATTTTGCTCTCCATGCAGAGTCATCTGTTGGTCAAAAAAAAGTGTGAAATAGCTTCTTACTGTGTTTTTGCTATAAATAAGGGGTGAGGTAAGCATTTTTTTCTGTAACTAGTTTTTAAATGTCTGTCTGCTTGCTTGTCACAATTAACAGATACTGTTCCTTGTTCAAAGAGCACTGATAAACAGCAGCACAGCCACCTCCCTCCAGGACTCCCAAGAAATCGCAGCATTTCATGCAGTCCGAAGCTTTATTACCTGTCTTGCAGCACACGCTCCATAGCTGCCTCACCTTCGTAACGTACCAAAGCCAGGCTCCACCTTCAGCCTCTTCCCACTGGGACTGCCTTCTCCCCCATGGCTGTCTAGGCTGAGGTACTTTCAAGAGAAGGGCCTTTGAACATTAAATCTCTGCCTGTCTGAGAGACAGGGAGAGTTTTTAATGCTAATACAAAGCCAGTGACAGCATAATGGTCCAAGTGGACCATTATGGTGCAGAGACAGTCTTTGGGCTGTCTCTGCACACAGACTGACAGAGCATTCACAGCCAGAGCTCCCCTCAATTCTTAGGTTCTCTTTTTTCCCACTCCAGCCATGTCTGCATCACGAGCTAAGTTTTTCCTAGCCCTGTGGCTCCCTTGTCCAGGTAAACATGCTGTTTGTTTAAGAGATGGGCAACTGATTCTGTAATTCTGTGATTCTGTGATAAATGCCAAGATGTCCTTGTTTTTACTGTCTTTGTGGTTTCAGATCAGATTCATTGAACCCAAAAAAAAGAACTTTGTCCACAAGGTTTTTAATTGATAGCAGTCTGTATCAGTCTGTCCCAAGGAGGTAGGTACAAAATACTAAGAACAGATATAAATACAAATGAGTAATTCTTAAACCAAACATACCTGTCTGCTAAGAATTTAAAAGGTAATTGTGTGGCTTTAGAATGTTTTTAATTTAATCAATGCGCTATCTGTCAACAAAAAGCATGCGCCTTAGCCAGCCGAACGTGTATTAGGGAAAGCGTGAGCATGCAAGCCTCTGGCAGAGGGGCTAAGAAGCCACCTCCGAGCCGAGCACTATTCCTACTTGAATGTTCTGCATGAAGGCAGGACTTATCTTTGTGTTTGTCCAGACAGTGGCTAAACTGATCAAACTCTCTCTTCTTTGCACCAAGATCTGATGTTGTAAAGTTAGAGCTTGTGATTTATACAGCATGCCTCCTTCCTGGACTTGTTCATCTCTACTGCCCGTTCTTGCTGCTTGTTTTGTGTTCATGGGGCAGGTGTACTAGTGTGGGAATGCAAATCACATCCTTTGATCGCTCTTTGGTAAAGGCAATTTCTGATTATATTAATGGTATAATTGTACTTTGCAGGGACTGACTTTTCATCATGGCATTTTTATAGCACCTAGCACAGAGACTCGTGGTCTGCGATAGCAGGCCCACTGCTGTCTCAGCCAAGGCGAGAGAAGTAGTTATAGGCAGGTTTTGTAGGCAGGGGGCTGGGTGGGGCCAGCCTGGAGCTGGGGAGCGAAGGTCCACCTTGTGCTTTTGGATCCATTGGCTGGAGGGAATAGTTTGTGGAGCACAGGCAGCTGAGGACACAGAAGGCATGAAAGCAGCAGTGGTTCTTGTTGCACCAGTGTCCATTTTTCAGACGTGCTCTTACAGACGTACTGAACTAATCTCTTCCCCCAGGATACTTGCAGGCATTCTCTTTTCTGCACTTTGGGCTGTCTGGAGTGCTCTTACTTCAGATTTACATCACAATAAATAAGAGAAGAACTAGAGCGGGTTTTATAAATATTTATAAGTAATACTTTTTCGTTGTTGTTGTTCTGAATGACCACTTTCACACTGTAGAATCTTTTCTACCAAGAATATGATGTTTGGAATTCACGATTTGCTTTTTCTTTCTTTCCATATGTTCTGTGTTAAACATATGCTATACTTTATATTTAAAAACTAGCAGCAGACTGAAAAAAAAAATAGACCACACCATAAAAATATGTTTGCTTCATTATCAAAAGCTTCTGGGTTTCGGTATTTTTTTTAACACATGGAGGGGGGGTGAACACCCTTGAGGACAATTTCAGAATGTGAAACTAACTTTTAAGAGCTGTGGAGGGAGTGAACATCTGGTTCTTCATTCGCAGTATATATAAGGCTTGTCAGAGCTTAAAGCTGTGTATTACCACCTAGAGTTGGGGATTCAGTTGTCCATTCTGAAATGGAGGGAGGAACCCTTTTAATTTGTTTTACAAATCCAGCCTTTGAATGCTTGGGTAGTACTTCAGCTGGCCTCTTCTGGAAAACTGCACTGGTATGAATCTAAAATGGGCAGTCTGACATGTAGGAACCTACCTTCTGACCTGAAACACCTTCTTGGCTACCCTCTTCCTTCTACTCATCTTCTGCTTCTGTCTGTAGAAGTACCTCTTGCTTACCTAGTACAGGCAGCGAACAAAATTCAGCGCAGAACTGGGCACAGCTGAATGCTAGGTCTGCATCTGGCATAGCTGGTTAGGGGTGATCTGTCTTGCAGTACTGAAATGTGCAGAAACACGCCACCATTATTTTATATGAACTCAGCCTGCAGTTCTGGTTTGCTGGGGACAGAGAGGAGGGTCAAAAACTCCATCATGAGCCAAATTGACATCTGTGCACAGCCGTGCCCATGCTCTCGGCAAGCTACCTGTAACCTTGAAGTTGTGCAGCTTGGTTAGCCAGGGAGGAAGAGGAGGAGGAGGGCTGGCTCCTGTTAGCTTGGAGACAGCTGTGCTCCGGGGGTTTATACGGTGGGGGGTGCTATGGCCAGGAAGCTTCTGGTCAGAACCAGGGCTGAGCTGCTGACTACACCACAGCGTAAAGAAGCGTGTGGACAGATCCTCTCCCCTCTGCAAAGGACCGCTGAGCTTTGCAGTTTTTCAGCAGCACGTGAGATGCTCGTCTTGCAACCATATTGGATGGCGCACGTGGAGGTGCGCTACAAGCGTAGCAGACCCCTGCACTGTTGCAGGTGTGCCAGCCGGTGTACCTCCAGTTAGATGGAATTCCTCAAATTGGGGAATTTGAAAGAAGTGATAGTTGTCCTCATAATCTATTTCAGTTTACTCTCTAAAGCATTGATTTTTATTATTTTTAATTATTAAAACAAAATTAAGAATCATCACAAAAAAGCCCATTTTTAAGGGTGGGGAAATGGTACGGAACATGTAAATGGAGTAAGATTAAAAAATCCTGCGATAAATTTAATTGGTGAATTTAGGAAAGGAAATGGGGTTTGTCATTTGTTATATAAAAACCAAATTATGTGGCTGTTGCTATGGTGACAACTTGTTTATTATACAGCAGAGTAAACTGTGAAAATTTGCTGCCTGAGAGAGCTTCAAAGTACGTACTTTTCCCCGCATTGTTTTAGGTATTTTTCATGAATGTTTAATACGCTGCATTTTGGGAGAGGAGGAGGAATGCCCAGACATCCCCTAGCTAGGTGTGAATATTTTGAACTTTTTGAAATCACTGCTAATTTAGAACTTGTCTTCTGAAATCACCTGGTAAACGGCCACAGCAACATTTAGAAGTAAAAAGCAATGAGGTGTGCACAATTATCTTCTAGAGCTGGAGACGCACACATACTTAAGCGTGAATTTAATTACGATACAGGTAAATTGGTGTCTTTTTAAAATCCTGTCACTGATGGGGATGAAAGCTATTTCTAGTTGAAATCATAATCAAATAAAAGCCTACAATGTTAAATTATAAACTTATAAATATTCTAGCAAAAATAAAATACGGGTTTAATTATTATGATAATATATTTCAAATTATATTTTCGAACAAGTGTAGTTAAATGAGTGAAATAGCTGTGTGAATAGTCTTAAAATGGCTTACATATATTTAGCTGCAGTCAGTGAAGCTGATTTCAGCTAAATGATTTTTAAAAAATTAAAATGTCACAGGCGTGTTTGAAGGGCCTTGTACCAATTTTAACAGAATTCAATCAAGCCAGTCTATCATTTGCGTATGCAGATCCTTGCTGAAATAAACAGACCCACTTTGCTTGTCTAAAAATCCTTGCTTCTAATCGTCCATTTGCAAAGCAGCTGAGGTTTCTGAGCTGGTGAATTACGTACAGAATTCAAGTATAAGCAGCACGAGACCATCATCAATATGCTATTGTCACTTGAGCCTGGATTAAGAAAATATACTCCTAGCTTTGTCCCTTCCCGGTTGAGAGCTCTGCAGCTTTGTCTACAGTTGAATGCGAGCATATAATCTTATTTGCTGTAATAGACAAATTACCAACCCAGTCTTTTTGCTCCCATAATCTGTAAGGGTGTAAACTCAGAGAAACAAAATGCATCAGCAGAACAGAATAGACGCTGCCATCAATGAAGTATTTCTTTTCTTGACTAATCCTGTTAAAATCAACAGGGCTACATTAAGATACAAGTAAGAATAGGAAGATGAGGTTCCCTCTGTATAAAGTATTGTCAGTATCACACAGTACTCCACTAGAAAATGTAAAATGTAATGACACAGGGAAAAATTGTTAGGAAATACAGCTGTAAAATCTATCAAAACAATCCAAAAAATAAACAAACAAAAAACCTGAAGTAAGTTGGCAGGTGGTCAGTCGCTGTATTGAAACTAATCTGATTCCAAAGCAAAGTCTTTTTAAAAGAAAGCCTTCCTCCAGCGCTTGCAACCCAGCTAACGTAGCATTATAAGTTAATGCAAAAGATGCCAAAAGGCCCCTTAAGTAGAAAACATCAACACACAAATGTTAAGCAAGAGATTTGCAGAACTTCCAGTCTCCGAGTCCCACTGAAACACTTCACATCCCATAAGCCCCTTTGAAAATCTCAGTCCCATCCTGTTGCTGTAACGTAGTCAGACCTACTGGTGGGAGTACATCCTCCTTCAGACTAGACACGATTTATGGGGATGGATGATCTCTTCCCCACACACCGGTGACAGAGTCCGTCCACTGAACATGTACACGTATGCACGCACAATATCAGGTTGGAGTAGGACCAGAATCATTCCCACCCCTCTGCCTTCCCTTCTCCTCCCTGCCGAGGCCCAGCAGAGGTCTCAGATGAGCACACGACGTTACGTGCCATATGTGCTGCAATACCTATGCACAAGAGGATGAGTTAAGGACAGAGTGTCAGCCCTAATTGGAGTAAGCTGTCAGACCAGAGATGGGCTTGTGCGTTTGAAAGTCTGCCACTTGGACATTGAAACAATCACATGCCAGAGCTCCTTCTCTCCCAAAGGATAGGACAGATTAAACTCAAATGATGAGGTTAATGTGGAAAGAAGTGTTTTTAGTTACAAATACAAGAGACAGGCTTTTTAAAAAAAGCTTCTCAGTAAACAGCTGATTCAAGCAAAAGGAGTGCCTCATGTTTCCATAGGGAAAGATGTGGAACATGCACGTACAAGCACTTGAGGGTTTCTTCCTAAGACTCCTTAACAAAGGCTTCATTAACAAGGTATTATATAAACACTAAGAAAACCGTAGAAGCAGATTTCTGTTACAAATAGCAAATGTGGGGTTTTGTTACAGAGGAAAATTCAGAATTTAATTGATAGCAGAAATCCTACCCCCACCACAACTGCAGACCTGATAAAAAGCTTTGGCTGAATGCAGACAGGAGGCTGCCAGTACTCACGAGGAGAGATCCCACTCTTTGGATGAGTACATTAACTCAGCTATGGCCTCCCAGAAAAGAGCCAGATAACCCTTTTTCCTCAAAACTGCAGCCTTTGAAGAGGCCAGGGATGTTTGAGGAAAGAGTAAAATGAATGGGTACCGTTGAAAGAAGACCAACCAGAAATCCATTTGCTACTAAAAGTTAGGGATTTACACTTCACTGATGGCAGCATTTGTTATTTTAGGAGAGCTTAGTACAAACGTCTAATTTGCTGGGGGAAAACCCTGTAATCTCTTTAACATTTGCTGTGGGTGAAACATGAGCAGGAAGGAGAAGCGCGTGGTACGTCTGGAGGAAGCACAGGGGCTGACGCAGCTGAGCTCACCCTTTCGGCCTAACCTGTTTGGATTTCAGCTGCTACTGCAAAGCCAGGACAGACATCTGTAGCATACCGCGGGCCAAAACAACCTCATGCAGGCAACCTCCACCAACTCTCCATTGTTTTACTATGATTTATTGCTCTGTAGGAAAGCACTGTTTATTATAGGTATCAAAAACTCATTGCTGCAATCGGTCATATCCAGGCCTCTTCTTAAAGTAAAAAAGAACTGTAAAAGCTGAGTACACAGTTAACACCAGGAAACACTCTAAAAATACATTTCTGTGAAGTATTGGGCTTTCCTGTGCAATAGCACTCCCTCTGAGTTACCTGCACAAGGGTAAGCGCCCAGATAAGAAGGTGACTAGGGAGCTGGTGGTAACAAAGAACAAGCCTTACACACAGCTACACATGCACAACGCATTCAGCCAGGAGGATGGCAGCTGGATTTTCAGCAGGCTGCCAAGCCCCTTCCCCAATACCATGTTTGTTACAAGCTTTTAAAATCAGAATAGCCAGGGATGTTACTTAGTGAGTGACTTCCCATTCTGAGCAGGACCTAAATGCAAAATCCAGGTGTAGCTGTGCTCATCCATGCTCCCTTAGTTTAACTTCAGGTGAATGAAATTTTGCCGGGAACTCATGATTAAAACAGTGAGAAGGGAGGGGGGGTCCTGGCAACTATTTTCTGCTCATCAGAGACATTCTGTGGGGGCTCAGCAGTTTCTAGGGGCAAGCAAATAATGAGTTGTATATCTCTGTGAAGAATGGATGTTGGCACCATGTTACTCCTTTGGCCTGTTCGTGTCACTCGCCCCTGTATGGGACCTCTTGATTGATCTTTCTGATGGCTAGCTGCTGTTCAGTCGGATTGCGCTCTGCCTCCTTACAAATGGCATGTTTGGTAAAGGGAAAACCTTTGCTGTGATGCTTTTGCTTGTGTTTGTCCTCCACCCAAGGTACAGATCACCAACTGTCACTGTCAAGCTCAATAGAACAAGGCTGGATCTTTACCGGGAGCTCCCCAGGTAAAGACATTAGGTGTAACTGGATAGGAGGCTCAAGGTTTCCAGGGGGAACAAATTCTTAATGTTAATAAAGAAGAAATAAACCTTCTGATATCTCTTTGAGAGGATATTCTCATAAAGGCTTCGCTACTACAAGTTCAGATCAGGGAAAAAATCCTTTTCTTACTTCCTCCCACAGACAAGTGATTTGGCTATAGCTAATTAAAAAGAAGAAAAAAAGTGGCATAAGCTTAATTAAGATTTTAATTCAGTTACTAAGTATGAGAATAAATCACCACAGACGTGATAGTGACAATAAGAAAATACAGTGCCTATTCCTCCGCTGAAATAGAGATAATAGCAAATGATGAGGAAGGAAATCTGAAAAGGAGAAAGGAACGCAAGCTTCTGCCCCGTTTGGAGCCCACTCGGGCATGATGCATTCACAGGGAGGTGACACCACCTGCCTGTGTAAGTGCCTCGTGTCCAAGGTGGGATTGCGTGTCCCCTCCGAGGGCACTCGAAGGTAGGGAGTTCAAAAAACACCTCCTCCTTTCCCAGCCACGCATCTCCTGGGAACGAAGTGCTTTGAGGCTGGCCACAGTGCTGCCAAGCTACAGCCATGTTGGAAAGGAATCCCAAATCTTAGTGCTGTCAGAACACTGGTGTGACAAATTATTGAGCAGCAGCAGGTCTCTCAGACATCTGCCCCACAGCCAGGAACCCCTGTGTCAGGATGTGCAGGTACTGTGGCACACCATGCCTAAGAGCAATGCTTAGCTAGTACTGGTTGCACAGGCAAGTGTTGTACTGCAAGTTTTCCTGTATCTCTGTCAAGCCAACAAAAGTATTTTTTTCTGACTGGCACTCAAAGGTCCTGATACTTCTCTGATCGATTAAACCACCTACAAAATCAGGATCCAAGGGCAGCAAAACTCGCTTTCTCAAACAGAGTTGTGATTCCTAACTGTAGTGCCAATGAGAACCAGAACTGAGAGAAGTTTTGGTGAGTTTTTGGAACACGGCCACAATCTTTGGAAATATAGGCAAGAAATAAGGAAAATGCGAAACCTGGCATTTTTTCCCCCAAGCACCATGGTGGCTTTCCTTAGTGCTTAGCAGTGGTTGCAAATACAAGAATGAAACACATCTTCTCAGCTGTAGGGACTAATCGTTGCAAGTGGCATGAGAAGCAGCAAAAGCAACCCTCCCTCCAGAATCTATGCAAAAATCCTTTTTTCCATATTCAACTCAAGCTAAGTAAGATCCCCTGAAGTAGACTTAGTTTCTTTGAGAAGCACCTCAGCTTGTGCAAATTATATTAATTTTTAATCTAAAACCACAACAATTTTAAAAAGTAGCTCTGTGTTTTCATAGTGTTAAGAAAAGCTGATGGGGAAAGAGCGCATCTTCACTGCTTGGCTAGTACTTTGAAACAGCTCTCCTGCGCAAGGTTTTCACATGAAGCTTTCAGTTCCAGATCCTCGTTCACAGAAGTTAACATAGTATTAAAAAGGAGAAGTGGCTGCTTTATTTTAACGGCAACTTCCTTCTTACGCAGAGTGTTTAATATATTGAGCAGTATGCAAGAATAATTAATCCTAGTACAATAGTTTTAAAAAATTATATCATCTGAACGTTAAAAATGCTGCAGTAGAAGAAAAAAGTTCTGAATTTTATAATATTGCATTTCAAGGGCTAGAAAGGGAAAAAGAAACACATATATAACTGAACACAGAATCATCTCCATTCTCACCCCTCTCTCTCTTCATTTTATCCCTGGCAAATGGCAAGTTTTATAATATTTTGGTCGGGGAAATAACGGACAGGTTTGCACTTGGGTGAATACCATACAAGGCAAGCAAACTGGTAGCTCGAAGAGGCAGTTCACAGGGCTGTGGGCAGACATAAGACTTTGGCACAATATGGGATGCATTTACAATTTGATTTCAATAGGCCGTTAAGCTTATAACCACATTAAGCATATCCACCACTGCTGGCAAAATCTTTCATGTCTTTGAGTCTGCCACTTGAGGGTTTCCTGCTTCTGGCCAGGCTCTGGGGCCCCGCCGGGGAGTCTGACCTCCAAGCACACTGCACGTTCAGTCATTCTTTTCCTTTCCTTAAAGGCAGGTGTGTGTATGTACAAACACTGGGCGTTACAAACATGGAGCTGTTTTTTTTTACTTTCTGAACTTTTAAGATCATTCAGTGAATGTGTAACTTTGTAGTTACGGTCTTCTTGCTGTTCTTTGCATACAAGGCTTTTTAAAAGGCAAAATTAAATGTTTTCATGTATCTAGGGCTTTGCATTATTGGCTCAAATGCTTTTTAAAAGCTCTTCTATGATGAGCTCTGTCTCCAGCAGGGATATAAATAAGCGCTTAACTAGTTATTGCTCTCAGCTGCCAGGTAGACATACTAGCCTTTCTAACTAACCATTTTGAAAATTCTGTCTTGGTTTTCCCCTATGCACCACACAGAAGGATCTTGTACTATTCTGCGCACGCCCCTGGAGATCGTGGGATTAATGGGCTGCTGTGGTTTTATACTTGCTAGGGACTTCCAAAGCACTACCTTGAAGCCATGATGTTTTTATTAAGTCACATGAAAAGGCTAAGAATAAAGAAAATGAGACACAGCATGCTGAAGTTCAGCAGGCAGGTGAAAAATGCAATTCACATTTCCTACTCTGAGAAATCGGGCATCTCACTCAGTTGCCCCCAGATTATAAAATCCAGGTTGAAAAAAATCAGCAGAAGTAAATAGAAGTGAAGCTAAACAATTGTGTATCACCCACAAGGTATTAACAGAAAAAGCTAAAGTTGGTCTCCCCCAGTTTTGAATGTTACCTTCTAGTTTCAATGTTTTTACTTTTCAAATATTAATTCTTGCGCATTATCCTTGCTGATGAGAAGTCAGTTCAGACAAGGCAGTGGCAAAAAATTATGTCCCCAGTGCATTGTGATATTGATAACGTCCTCAGATGAGACATTTCAGCAAAGGAAGTGCTGTCCCTGAATAGCAACAATGTTATTTTAAACACTGCTTTTTTCCTTTGGAATCAATCTAGCTG
The DNA here is from genome assembly GCA_011075105.1 of Heteronetta atricapilla. Classification (NCBI taxonomy): domain Eukaryota; kingdom Metazoa; phylum Chordata; class Aves; order Anseriformes; family Anatidae; genus Heteronetta; species Heteronetta atricapilla. Next base: position 65,559,805 of record CM021734.1, on the reverse strand, counting down.
CAATTTCAATCACACACTGTCTGTCATCTGAATCACAAATCACAGTTGGCTGGGTTTTTCCCCTTCTTTTCCTTGTTTAACGGAAGAAAAAGAAGCAACAGCAGAAAGAGAAAAAATAGCAAAATAAAAGCCAAGGATGGCCTGGTGCCAGCCAGAGATGCTGGAAACTACCAACTCCTCCTCTTTTACAGTACCCTCTGATGACTCCACAGTCATTTCCTCAAAAACAAGCAGTTCCACAAGAAATCAACTCAATGAAGCCTGGTTCCCCACGGATAGCCTGCGAGTGCATCGGCATAGGCATGTCCACGGGGAGCTGCCTGTGCTGGAGCTTCTCTTTCCAAAGCAACACCACAACATCGTCCTTTTCTACCTGGCCACCTCTTCTACAAAACGTAAAAGGAACATGATGTAAAGGGAACGTGAAACCTGCTTCATTGTAGAATGTCCCAGACTCATTCTGAACTGACCAACGCTTAGCACCTCTGTGCTGCAGCCTGTCCTCACTGTCACTGCACAACACTGGCACCTCAGTTTCAGCAGAAAACCAGGCCAAAACCTGGGATGCCCTTGGGCAGAGTGTGGCAGAAACCCTTCTTGAAAACCTGCCCCAGCAGCCACTCCTGCATCCAAATGGCTGGTGTTGGCTGAGGGACAGGATGGCGAACGCTGCGGCTAGTTAGGACACCTACAGTGGCATTTCAACAGGCAGCAGCCCAGAGCCTCGCTGGAGGAGGGGACAGAAACAACCGGACAGCTTAAGAGGAAGCACGGCCATTTTAGCTAAGTGTGCAGTCGCTTTTTCAACATAATTAGGTGCCTAATTGTGCACCTAGGCCTAGCTGATGTATTTGCACGTGCATCTAATTATGATTTATGTAAAAGCTCTCTGCCATAATGCCATGCTCTCCAATCCAACAGAAGCATTTGTAAAAGTGAGAAATTAGTTTGAGTTATTTCTTTTCTGTAGCTTTAATTTTAAACTGAAATCTTACTTGTTTGGGGTTTGGGGAACTGATCAAGCTGACTGAGCAATGCCAAAACTCACAGCAGCATTACTGCAAGACAAGCGCAGTGCTACATGAACAGCTCTGAAAAAAAGCAAAAATTCCAGGGGAAAAGCTAGGATAAGGTTAATAGATAAAATTTCTGTGTAAGGCTTCCAAACAATGCTGATGTTGGATTTCTCTGGTGAAATGCTGAAAGAGCTTTCACCAGCAGTCAACGAGGTCAGAAGGGACCTTCTTTTGGCAAGTGTTAAACAGGAGCAGCAAATAGACCAGCTCTTATTTGGAATCATGAGTTTGTTGCTTCCCTGATAAGTCAAAAGAAAGCTGCATTCTTTAGAAAGCCCTGCCTGCGAATCACACCTCTTAGTCTAATGGTGACTAAAACTAATGGTTTTGGTTTGCTAGCTGCAAGCCTCTTTGAAAAAGGGCAAGATTTTAAAAAATGTTATTAAATTACATTTAATACATTTAAGAAATTACATTTCTTTCAATTTTCTTAGTATCCGCTCTTACAATTATTCAGCTGCCATTGAAACTGCCATAACAGAGACGCCACAAAATTCTCAAGACCAACCAGTCTAAACAGCCAAGCAATCAGACCTCTTAATATAAACAGCACTGTGAAAATGTCTATTACTTTCCTTCAGTGAAACCTTTTTAACCGACAGTATCCAGTCATTCTTTATGGTGTACGATGTCAAAAACACTTACTGCGCAAGCAGAGATCTGTGTTTCTTTTGCCACAGACAATAAATCTTTAGTGTCTTCTCTTGATACGCATCACTCCACTTGATCTCAGGAGGCACTGTACGTCTCTCTTTCCCTCTCCCTCTTCTAGCAAGGTCACTTTCTGGTGATGAAACAACTTTTCCAGAAGGTATAGCGTTCAATAATTAATATCTGCTGATGATACCTTCCCAGAGCAGCGCTTTAAAGCTAATGCAGGCTCTTCACAAACTTACAGCTTGAAGAACCCTTAAAATAGACCCAAGTAACATCTCTGGAAAAAAATCAGCCTCAAAAACTTAAAATGCATAGGACTAAACTCAGCACTGATATAAACAGATCTGTATCCACTTAGATCAAAAGGAAATTCAGTACTTCCTCTCTCACCAGTCATTATTTTACTACTTGCCTGAGAACACTGTCATCCAAAAACTTGTAATAGAATCTGCCATTAATAGAAAGACAGAAATACCTCCTGTTATTTTCACTACTGTATGCATAGGTTCTGCAGTAATATCACAAGCGTTACTGCTGCCCAGGAAGCTGTCTCGTACTGCAGGATGGACGGTGAGTCGCGACAGGAAAGACATACCCTGCACCAGAAGTTCCAGAGAGCACAGAACGTGGTTTCCTGTTGCTGTTCTTGTGCTCTCTTCTACCAGCTTTTTCACTGCTGCCAAACTAGCTTTTTCAGGTGATGTAAAGTGAAAGCAACAGTTGACAAAAACAAAAAATTGCATCCAAGTATGTAGTGAAAAAAAATGCTATCATTTGGATGAGGTCTGCATTCAATGCAATAGATGGGAGACAGAAACTTATCAGAGGCAGGTTTCAGACCACAGGAGCCTTGAAATCTCATGTCCCTGTCTCTGGTTCTTCTTTTGGAGTGGTGAGGTTGAGGCATGCCACCTCCTTAAGGATTCATCGGCAAAGATGAGATAATCTAAGCCAGTGTCTGCAGCGGCTAGCTGTGGTGGCACTTTTTTATTGATTTTTTCCTGTACATGAACATTTCTCTCTTCAATACAGATCTTGCAGCTCTTGCAGGTGGTCCAGCAGCCAAAGAAAAACTTCTTTCATAGCTGCCAGAGTGCTTCACATAACCCTGCAAAGACGGAGTAGGAACACTGGCCACATCTCTCCTGCCTCAAGTGTCTTCCTCCCCATATGGGTGACCTGCCAATACCACAGGACCCAGTCTGTGCAAAGATGTGTGTAGTCCAGGAATATTAACACCAGAGCAACAAAAGGAAGGATGGAAAAACTGTGCTGAGGAGATATGTTTAATCTATTCCAAACTCCTAAAGTATTCCACTATAACGATCTTGAGAGTTGCTTATCTCACAGTTCAGTGAGAGCACGTGCATGCTAACGACATCAATGGGGACCAGAGGGAACAGCATGGAGCTGTGTCAGTGGAGGTTCAGGCTGGGTGTTAGGAAAAGGTTCTCCCTGAGAGATGGCTGGGCACTGGAACAGGCTCCCCAGCAAAGTGGTTACCAAACCTGTTGGAGTTAGAGAAGCATTTGGACTCTCAGACATGCGGTTTGATTTTGGTGTGGTCCTATGGGGAGCCAGGAGTTGGGCTCGATGATCCTTGTGGGTCCCTTCCAACTTGGGATATTCTGTAATTCTATGATCTACTGATTATAGAAGAGCCAGCCATGGCAGGGAAGCAGAAAATGACGGGATATGTAACACCTGCATAACACCTCTCAAAATCAAGACATCCTGGGCGTAAGATTCCCAAATCCAAAGAAGCAGATAGAACTGGACAAGGATGCTTAAGAGGTTTCGCTATTGAAACCCACAGCCAGGAGGGGAACAGAGCTGTGGAGCAAGGCAGAGCCAATACAAGCCTGCCATCCAGGTATTCAGACTTCACAGGAGGCCAGAGCCCTTACACATTCCTGATGAGTTATATCTGACAGGATCTAGGAAGGTCAGCATGGGAGTCTCACCGGTGTAACTTACCCTTTGTATTACCTGAGCACTGAATGTCTGTATGCATATATACAGCGCGCACACATACAAGCACAGAAGCCCCAGACACAAAGAGAGTCAACATTAGTTTAGCATCTAGTCACATGTCCCTTTGTACGTCTGGCCTAAGAGGAGTATGTGTGTGAAATAGGGGATGACAGGCAGTAATTATTCCAATGCAATACTTGTACACTGAACAAGGGTGGCGGGGATGGGGTGTCAACTGCGGGTCATTAATGCTGACAAGGGCTGCAATCGGCTCTAACAGCTGTCCCTCTCCCAAGTGGGCTGACCAGTGATGCCACCACCTTGTCTCTAAGGAGGCTTGAAGGTGCATGGCTTAGGCCTCATTCAGTAGGTAAAGCAAATAGGAATAATACTAGTCACTGTTCAGAGCCATCTGAAGCATAAAGCTCTGCATGCTGTCATATTCTAACACTAGGCAGTGTGCGTCTTTTATAAATATATATCACTGTATAGCCCAGTTTAGCCTGGCATATGATCTGACTTCAGCTGATTTTTGTGCTGTACAGAAGGTAAAATCTCTGTCCCTTAACCTCTATGACAAGTAAGAATGCATTTGTTTATTAGACCTTTCCACAAAATGTACCAATGTGGCATTGTGATGGTGTGGTGTTACCACAGTGGATAAACCCTAGCATTTAAAAATGATAGTTTTTCTCTTTTCTAGTGATGAGTTGACTCCAGTATCACAGTAAGATCCCTGTTAGTGGAGAGTAATACCAGAGAGATGTTACACAGAGTTACATTTACATGTACTCAACAGAGCTATGGGAACAAACCTGTTCATGTTGCTTTTCCCTTGCACCAAAGGTAATTGTCTGCTTTGAGGGTTTAACTCTCCCATTTTCATCTTCTAAAAATGGAATATGAAGTCTCCTACCCACATCAGTTCTACTCCTCTGTTCCTAGTGGTAGTTCACAGGGCTCACTGGAGGCCTCTCTTTTCTCCCCATCCCAGAAGTGGTGTTGCCTTCATTAACTGGTGTTCACATCACCTCTACAAAAATGTCACATAGCATCACTAGCCTCATTCTTTATTGCATCGTCCTCTTCGGACCCTGTAACCCTTAGAAACATGCTGCCGTATCTCTTGTGTCTTAATTACCAGCACTGTCACTGGGGGAAGCCCTGCTGCTTTGCTCAGGGACGACATGCTGCATTTAGTGAACCTGCAACTTCAGTGTGTGGCAGTGGTGCAGATGCTGAGAAATGCTGAGTGGAAATCAAAAATTAGCGAGTCCAAAGACTTTCTGCTTTCTGTTCTTCTTCTATCTTCCTCCTGCTTTTTGCTCAAGTGTATTTCATACCCTCACTCCAATCAGCAGTATTTATGTCTGTGTTGTGATCTTGGTGGAGACAGTAGACTAGAAAGGCAGACTAAAAGAATTGTCAGATGGCAAACATTTTAGTTTCAGTCTCTGCAAGCCCCCAGCATTCTGGCTAGGAAAGAAGAGGAGATTGGGCAGATACTTAGCTGCAGTGAATTATTCTTGTGCTCTCTGTAAAAATGAGTATATGGCTCAGCTGGGAGATTCTCCTAGGGAGAGCAGCTGTACTCGCTGCTGAAGCCCATGCATGGTGGTCTTCCTTGCAACAGCACAGCTGTTGTGAGAGGCTGCAGCATGAAGTGACAACAAGATCAGTAAAAAGAATGGGTCTTGCTTAGAGATTGATCAGTGCTGCTGTCATAGTCTGCTGAGACAGGTCACACCATCATGATTCTTTTTCATAGTAATCTTTTTCATAGTGTTTCTTCTTACAAGTTCAGGAATGATGTTCCACTTGAATAGGTAGACTATTTTTAAAAACCCAAAGTATCCTAATACTCTAGAGCAAAGAACTCACAGCTACTCTGGTTGTGATAACCATCTTAGCGGTATCACCAGTAATGGCAACGGGTTTACCGAGGCTGGTCCTGCAGTCCTCACTCAACGGAGGCACCTCTTGCTTGTCCAAGCACTTCTCAAAAGAACAGTAAGAAATGCTCAGCTGTGACTAGACCAGAGATATAAACTGGGGGAAAAATTGTTGCATTTTTACCTTGATGAAAACATGTGGCTGTAAAATATGCTGGACAATAACATTTTCCCCAGCATAGTGATAACATATACTAATTTTCTTATGACTTCTTAGCCTTTTTTTTTCCCCCCAGGCAAACAACTGAGCATGTGGTTGACCCTTACAAGAAAAGGGCTACAATTACATTCGAGATAGGAAAGTCAAATATAAAGAAATTGGAATATTTCTTTCTGTTTATCTTCTTTAAACTGTTGACAATACATTTAAACTGAATTCTGGAAAGCCTAAACCAAAGGTATTTTTCAGTACCACATCCCTAAGTTGTTACCAAACCCTTCATATTGCTGCGTATATGCTCAGCATAGTCAATTACAGATCTAAGTTAATAGCAGACACGATTAGCTTGATTTTAACTTGAGTTTTAACACACGCCCTCCTAAGGAATCAGGTTTAATGAGCAATCATTTTAGCTGAAGACCAGTTGTGTTTACTACCCCTTAGATTAGCCTTACAGGAAACTCCGAAGTCCATACTGAAAACGACTGGATGTATATTTTAGGAATCAAAGGTGGGAGGCAAATGCCACAGCTAGGGATCAGCTGTGACTGTTAATCTCCAGCTAGCATCTCTCCACACAGGTGGGGTTTGGACAGGTTGAATGAGCTGAACTAGAGTAATATACCAGGAGATGAAGGGGTTTCTCAAATACTTGTGACAAGACCTCAAATCCTTAAAAGTCACAAGTAAAATTTCACTTGCAATTTGAGCCACAGTTGTACTATTTATCTAGCAGAGAGAAACTGGCTTTTACTCAGTAAAAAATATGTTATACTTGGCAAGAATTATGCACATAAAATGGTATAAAGTGCTCTTCCAAGCTTGATGGCTTTGTGCTGTTGATTGATTTGGCCCTGACTAGGAGAAGTGCTAGGCAGATGCAATTGGCCTTGATACTCTTAGGGTCAGTTTCACGGAGACATGAAGGCATGCAGTCAGTTTGGAGGAAAAAAAGGAAGTATAACTTGGATTTCGGTTTGGTAGGTCTGAAAATGCCCACACTCCAAAAATGCAAATGCAAGGAGCAGGAAGGGCTTCCAAGGAAAACAAGTAAGACTCTGCTATACCCTGTGATTAAAGGGGTACAATTCCATGGCCCCCCATGTGCACATGTCTTTGATATGCATTTGCAAGGCTAAACTTCCTGAAATTTGTTTCTTCTTGGATTTTCACTGGGGTGGGGAGTATGATAACTAGCTTTAAAATATCTGACATGGAGAAGTTATTCAAAGCGGTAGAGTCAGTAACAAATACCAGGATGGGGGTAACATTGTGCCACCTTCTCTCCAATTAGCACCAAGATAAACTAGCAGTTTCTTTTACTCTGCCAACCACAAGGCACTTTATGCCACTGCACTTCTAGAGCAATCAGATTTGAGAAATTACATCCAGAATTCAGAGATGTCTAGGTCCAACAAAAAAGCACAATCCATTGTATCCTCCTGTTCCTTTACACACCTTTTATTTTTTGTTATAAATGCTGTTATCAGAGGGGAAAAACATATTTAGTTGCCATCATAATCTTAATAAAATGCCCTATCAAGTTCATTAGCCACCTATGATCTCTGACCATCTGCTTGGGGTACATCTATCTTGTATTACCAAAGGGAACTGATGTCTACTAATGCATGGCAGATTGGTTGTTGGGCCTGACCCTGAATATCATTATGAAAATGACTGCAGAAATAAAAGGTCATTCCCATCAGCTGCCTGAGACTTGAAGTGGCTATTAGGGGGCAGAAGCCTTTGTCTGTGGACATTTTTATTTTATTAATGAAATTAAATAAATGACCTGCAACTAGTTGTGGTTCAGCTGTGATAGGCACTCTAGGTTCAAGATAGTGAGCAGAGCTCTGCAGTAGCGAGGGCAAATGCAGCAGTCCTCACAGAGAGGGAACTGAGCCAGGAATAGGGCAAAAAGGCAGCACTGAAACAGGGAAGGAAGCAGGACAGACATAAGGATGTGGTCTAAAATGCAATACCTGTTTCCAGTGGTAATCAGTCATTTTCTAGTGGCAATACACAAGATTTGTATGATTTAGGGACCTGTGACAGTTTGTTTTGATGGGATTGTGTGGGCTTTGCTAGGGAAGTCCTTCCCTGGAACTGGGTGAAATTTTAAGAGCCCTTAGGCTCTTCTGAAAATTTCAAGCCCTAAATAATATTTTTTTTTTGGGGGGGTCATTTTCAACAACTTCCCAAAGATACCTGTCCCTGTCCATCATTTTACAACCACTTCAAATTTTAGCATGTTTTATGTTGTTACTGTAATATAACATGAAATATTACCCATCTACTTTGGCACAGAAAGATAAAATGTTCTACTAGCTGACATGTACTTTCCGTCTGCATTTACCCTCTCTCATCTCTCATCACACAGTGATGTTTTGCATCCTACAAGAGAATTTATATTTCAGACCATCAAAGGAGTTCTGTTGTTTCCAGTGGAAAAAAGAAAGTGATAACGAACTCCAGGAAAATCTGATCCTCTTTAATTTGATCAAATTCATTTCAGTTGCAGGGTTTGGATTGCTAGACACAGTAATAAAAATGGAGCAACATTGCAGAAGAAAACTACAGATAGAAAAGTGCATCAGAAGTAAAGTAATCCTTATATACGAATGAGCAATCCTGAGCCCTAGAGTACAAGCAATGCAGCGGTAATTGAAGTGCTGTCCTTAGAGGATTGTGTTAAACATTCAAAGGCTATAGGTCAGTGAAACTGTTACTTATCATCTGGTTAGCTGTTCGACAGAGGCTGTTTAAGAAAGACAGTGAGCTTAGCCCATTTAAATTAAAGTGATTGATTTTCATTTAGCATTTGTCCACCATAGTTATCAGAAGTTGCAAAATTCATTTCAGAGTGACTTAAAAGGAACAGAATCATATGTATGCCTATATATTTAGTGACATGGAGCAGCATTAATAACCCCATTGCTCGTAATTGAATTAATTTTTTTAAGACTGTGTTTAAATTACATAAAGGCTATGACACAAGCCATCAAAAAGCAGCACATTCAATATTAAAATTAAATGTTAAGGCTGAGGGCATGCCATTATGTCACACAGTTGGGGGACAAAACTCAAATGTATCAAGGCATCCTAATTTATGGATAGATGTTAGCCTGAACTTTTATTAACGGGCTTTGCCAATGTATGGCACACTCACTTCTTTTAGTAGGTAGAAATTTTGAGACAAAACGTACAGATAAGGATCACAGGCATATGTTACCTTAAGGGACTCCATATAAATATTAAAGTTGAGTTACTGATAAAATATTACAGCTTAGTTATTTTAAGATGTTCATAATTCAAGTGTTTAGGATTTTTGTTAGTTCTTAATGGATCTATAGTTCATTATGGACTTGCAGACAAGCAAAAATAAATTTCAAAACAAAAATAATTTTGAATTATGGGAATAGAGTAAAAAGATCAGAAGCAATAAATTTAAATGTTAATATTTTTTCTTCTTTCTCCAAACTGTCCACCTCTAACAAATAATTGTCACATTCAGCAGTAGTCCTTCCCAACTTTTTTATGCAACCAGTGTCACAAAAAAAAGAGCAGCTCCATCACCCTTCCTTCTTTCTGATAATGTTTATTAAAGGTAATGAGAAGATTTGCTTGCATGAAATTATTATGTGCAGCTGTTTTCAGGCTTTAGAATACTGTTGTATTGGTGCCGTGACAGCATCTGGGTGGGGTACTTGCTCATACTTGGATCTCACTTAGCTGTAATTGAGCATGGGTTCATAATAAACTCCTCTGAAGCGAGTAACCCACTTTGAGTTGCAGGTTGCCACAACTAACTGCAGGTGACACTGACACCTTCAACGTGATGCAAAAATTCTCGTTTCTAAAAATACTCTTTCCAAGATGCTTTTATGAGCCTTTCCTGTTGCTTAGGGAATTAGAGCCCAGTGAAGTCAAAAGAAATCTATCCTATTTATTTTTCCATTAAATGTTCTGAGCCTCCCGCCTCATTCTGTTATCAAGTTCCCTATCCCAGACCCCCGGTAGCTCCTGGGCAGTTGATTCCCATCATCAGTTTCCATCATCTTTGTTGATATAAAATGTTTGTACTGATCTTCTCCAAACAGCAATGGAATCACAGTCTGATTCTTGTTAAACATGCCAGATCACTGATGAAGAGTTCTGGGCCCTTTCATTTCTACAGCTATGGAGAATCCCATCTCCATTGAACATTACCATTCCTAATAATCACTTTAAGCATGGGAGCTAAAATGACTATTGCATTATTTTTGCTCCAAATAAAATCTTTTCATTTAGATGTTGTCAAAAAGCAAAGGAGTAAAGGACGCACAGCTACGGGAAATTATTTACTGATTCTGCGTGAGCCAATTGGAAGACTTTTCTTCCACGCCTGGTGTTTTTATTGCCTACAGTGTGGTTTCAAATTACTTCAGTTCCTCCTCCTTATCTGTGACTCATCGGAAAAGGCAGACACAGAGCTATGCCAAGGAAACATGGTCATTAATGTCATTTCATCCTTGGATTTCAAATTTGTGATGAGATGGAAGAAATGATGCCATTGTCTGAAATCAAGTTTTGACCTCTTCTTCAATGTGCCAACAAGGGGGTGTTCCCAACTCAACAGCAAAGCTTCTGAGACACCATAAAAATGGATTATCTGCCAGATCAGTAAGATGCCTTCTTGGGAAGTTTGATGTTACTACTCTGTTCCTCCTCAGCAGAAGTCTCTCCAGTGCTAAGTGAAAAATTACAGATCAACTCAGCTGACTGCTGAATGACTGATACAAAACAGGACTTCAGTAATATCCACATATCTCAGTAGTCCAAATGGAGTTACAGGTGTTGCTCAAGAGAAGGAACATCTTGGAAGAGTAAGATAGAGGATAAAAGCCAGAAATCTTCCACAAGTGGGACTTTGTTAGGAAAAAAAACTAGCAATGAGTCAAGATCTATTTCTTTCTAAGAGCCAGAATATGCTGGAAAGTTACTTCTGATGAAATCCAAGTTGAAGCAGAGAGCCACAGCAAATCTTTGGGAGGTGGGTGCATTTGTGTGATGCCTCTTTGTGGCACTGCAACAGTTAATCTCTGTTACAGGAAGACTGGATGCAATTTACAATGGGAAATGAGGGAAAGTTGTGGCTAACAGCTTAAAGAGGTAACACAATACCCAATAGAGGCATGACAGAAGAACTTTCAGTTTCTTTCATGTGCTTCTCCATTGAGTTTACATTTAGGTGAGCCAGCAATTGATCTCTGTTTCCTGGGAAGAACTGGGAAATCCTTTGTCTAGCTTGTCAGCAAGTCCTCCCTGATACGTGGCCATCTTTAACCCTTCCCAGAAGCAGAGTTACTCTCTCATCTGAAGGATCACAAACCATTTTTACTTGTGAACACTTTTAACGGCAGGCTTTTCAGCTCATGAGTAATTAAATGGTTGGCTTCATATAATATTTGCATTTTGTTTGGTAAAGCAGGACAGCGTGGCCTAGCATGCTGAGCAGGAAGCAGGAGTCCTCTCCACTGTCACTCACAGAGACTTAAAACATGAGGCCTCTTCAGCCCCTGGCTCTCGTTCTGTATGTGTGATTAATCATGTAAATAATTATCTGTAAAAGGATAATTTATAGTGCAGTTTGAATCTACACAATCTACAGGACTCTGTCATAGCATTTTCTCTTCTTGCCTAGTTTATATGCTCAATCCATAATTCAGTATTTCCTCCTGCATACCTCACTTTGGTAAATAGCAAAGCTGTGTTACTGGGATTTATCGCGTAGCTACGTAGTTGCAGCTATGGGTAGTTATACCTCTATCCATTCTGGCTGTCCAACAGCAACTTGTTTAAAAATAAAACAAGGGAAAAATGAAGGCCTGAACATTTACTCCAGGGAACTGCAAAAGATAAAAATGGTAATGTTTCTGTATGAGATCTGTAGGTGTCTTAATGGCCAGAGGCACATACGGACACATGCTGCACTTTTGTTAAACGTGAACGTTATGTAAATCTGCAAAATCAGATATTTCCATTTAAGAAATAATTGAGATAAATGGCATGTATAATGCAAACAGATACATAAACATATGAACATAGAGGTATACATGTTTACTGTGTGGAAATGTAACCTATGTGCACTGTGTTTATTCATTTTCATCAAATATTGCCAAAGAGTGTGCAATGCCTCTCTGCATGCAAATGTTTCTCCAGTTATTTGTATGCATATATACATATATATGTGCACTTCATACAGAAATATATGTATGTGCAAATTGTGTGAACGTAAATATAAGATAGGCCATATGTCCCAAAAGTCTCAAAAGAGCATCTGATGTTGATGTGTAGACAGTATGTTAAGGATCTTCCTAATTAATAACCCAGATTAAAACCTCTTGGCAATCAATTAAGATTAATGACAGAAGTCATTCTCTATCCCCCTACACCCGCATATCGGGCTGTGAAAACCCTGGGTCGTGAAACTTTAATCCTGTTATCTGCTGCCTTCTCCATCTGAAAAGCCTACAGATTAACAGAGCAGACATTATCAAATTTACAACCAGCCGCTCGGACAGCTGCCCTACTTTCAGCAGTTAATGGAAAAGGAACTAATCTGGTTAAGAGCATAGGACTAGTTCATAAATCTGGACGCACAAGACAGTTAAAGCTGTCACGTCTCTCCTGAAGAGTAGTGACTGAATTAACCTGTCAGCTTTTCTCTTGCTGCTTCTTGAAGGTAGTCAGTCTTTCTGTAAACTGGGCTAATGAGACTCTCAACATTAACATAAACTCCATTGGCCTTCCCTCTCTATAAGGGCTGTGCCCAAGCTGGGAGTTGTTTTATATCTGGCTTTGGTTAGATATATGCAGCACTCTCTTTGCTGGAAGCCAGGCAGTGATTAAACGTAACTTTTTACTGCAATCCACCCTATATAAAGATGTGTTGAGGAAGTAAGGATACAATTATTTTTCATTTTAAATTATGCTCAGTGAAACGGTGACAAAAACTGCACTGCCAAATGAAATGTTTTCTTCTCAATACAGCATGGAGGGGGTGAGGGGTGGAAGGAAGAACTGCAATGCTCTTCAAGCTGGGGGAGACAGTGTTTGGCAGCTATAGCAAATTCATAGTCCATCCAGAAAAGACTGACTTCTCCTTTCTTAATAGGCATTATAGGCTGCCAGCACAGCTCAAGTTACAGCGATGCCTGATATTTTAGAAGGCCTAAAACACTTAGCTTACAGATATTTGTTTGTAAACTAATAAAGACAGCAAGGATTCCTCTGGCTGCAAACTATGGTAGCAGCTCAGCTTTTTTAAATGCTCTACTAAAATGTTGTGGCTACACAAAAGGTGCATCCCATGCTTTCTTATGGCAGTAATTCCACCGGGACCATCCCCGACCTGTATAGCCTAATGGTGCTACCTCCAGAGACAGGCTTGCACAAGGGCTGCTAGAGCTGCTTTGTCCATTTCACTCTGTGGGAGTACCAGTCAAATTGGTAAAAATGTCATGGCCTGAAGGCTGACAAGTAGATTTATTTCTTCATATTATTTCATTCATAGAAGTGTTCATACTCATATTACTGAATTCTGAAGGCTTGATTTAAAAAAAGCAACAGCTCTGATCTGCACAAAGGCATGGAGTGCCAAAAGTGACTGCCTATGTATGTGGGAAAATATCCTTGTTTCTCACAATGGCAGGACATCATCATTTTTTCATAAAGATGACTACTACTGCTTTTGGTGATGGACAGCTAAGAAATCCAACTATTAAGATATTACCTAACATCAGCCACTCCAGCTAGGATGGAGGAGCACCTGAGACCCTTCTGGGTGATAGCAAATTTAACAAAACAAAGCTGTGACACCCATTTATGACAACCATCCTTTTGGACGTATCTGCATCTAATAATTGCCTCATACCCCTTGTCAGTGCTTTGCTCACCAGGATGTATTGCTTTATGTTGGACACCAACCTCTGGATTCAGTTTGCATAGGGCGGTTTGAAATTTCTACTCTCAAAACATTCGTTTCCACTTTCTTTAACAGTGAAATGTATTCTGGAAGTTTACGAAAAACTTTGGCTCCAGGTTAGCTCTCAGGTCTACACAGCCAAATTCCCACTTGAAGGAATGATGGAATATTTTGGCAGAAGAGGTTTAAGAAAAAGAGTTGCTCTTTAACTCTCTTCTAATCTCACTTTCTTACCAGTTTAGCATCTTCTAACATTACAGCAATTCAAAAGATCCCAGATAAACATAACCTTAGCTTTATGAATGATACTTGTGTTTCTTTTTAAAATTCTCAGGCAACATTTTCTTCAGCATAATCCCTTCTACATTACACTGAAAATATGAAATATGAAAAACTGAAATATGCAATAGCATATTTTCATTGGACAAGTAACTCAAGTGAACAATATTATGTTATAATACAAGTTGCAGCTAGGTGCAGTTTGATTGAAAAACATTCTAAATCCAAAACTGCACTACTTGTAAGTAGCTACAGTAGTCTTCCTCTAACCATGATTTTTTATTTCTCTACACATTTCTACTATTCACAGATAAAAAAAAAAACAAAATTGTCTCATTTTCTAGGAGGTCCTCCTTGGTTGGAAAAAGGCCAGACCGTTTAGTCTTTAGAAAATGGAATAAACCAAAAAATCCTGATATCACCAGTATCATTCCTATTTTGTTACTGTGCAGGCAAGCCAATATTGCCGAGTTACAAAACACAAGACTACTACTTGTGCTGGCAGTGGTAGATGATGAACCATCCTTCAGACCCTGTTAAAGCACAGTGTGGAACTAACTGAAAGTTTTGGTTCTCCTAGGCAATGCAGTTAGTCTTTTGATTCAAAATAGCATGTTTAGACAGTGTAAGGCACTTACAGCCTCAGCCTCCTAACAATTCATTTTCTACTCTGTAATTGACAGATGGAACTAAGGAACAGGTATTTTCTCCCTGTGCCCAGTGTAGGAACTACTGAACAAATACAAAGGGAACAGTAACATGGGCCTCATCTCAGAGAATATGATACTGTCAACAGTCTTTTAAACTGCATGCTTGTGATACTAACAGAATTACAACACGGAATATAATTTCTCTTGCATAATGTAGAGATGCTGACAAAGTAACATTACTTTAAACAGATGTTTTTATGAATTCTACAGACATTATTATAAATTCATATTTAAAGCATGTACACACTAACAGGTTTAAAAGTTATATATATATGTATATATTTGGCTGTTCTGTAACACTGAAAAAGCTGAAAGTATACTCTAGTTCTACTGTAGAAATTTTTGTGCAATTAGCTGTAGATTTTTTTTCCTGATACCTGTCACATATGTTCACATCCTGATTGTGCAATATCTTAAATGAGAGTGGCATGGACTGTTTGTGGACTTAAAAGCAGTTTGTCTGCACATGTACACAGAATCAGAATCTCAGCCTGTATCAAATTGTGCAAAGCAACAAGGTCCTATTAAGCATTTGAGAAACCCTAATGATAACCTTTAGGTGCTAAAATACAACTCAGAAAATAAACAGAAGAATGTATGTAAAAGAACAGGCCCCTAACAGTTACATTGCAAACCTGTGCCAAGTTTCTTTCTCCTGCAGAAACAAACTCTGGAAGAGGTGTTTCAGTATGGAAATGATGGCAGGCACTCCCGCGCAATGCTCCAGTAACAGCACACGCCTTCATCTCTTTCCCATCTGAACATAACACTGTGGGCTGAAGATTGCCATATCTTCACCTAAAATCTTTGGACAGTTAACTGGTTTATCATTATCAAACTACCCTAAAACTACTGTGGCTCATTCTCCTTTGCCTCTTAAATTAAAAAAAAAAAAGTATAAATAAGAGTAGGAACACAGGGTAATGAATCATTTATAAATTATCTTGTTAGTGCAGAAAACAAAACACTGCTTTGAAAACAAAACAGTCTCCTGCCACGGACTCTGCTATGTTTGATGGGAGCCCTTCAAAAGAGTTCATGGCTTAATGGGGGCTGTTTATGTGGGGACTTCGATCTGTACCTGCTGTCCCCTGTCACTCCCTGGAAACTTGGCGGCAGATGTTGCAGCATTAAGTTGTCTCTGAAGTGGCTCTCTGTCCTCATCTCCCCACCACAACAGAGTCAAACTATATTAGATCTCTTTATTTGTGCCCGAGGCATGTTTGGGAGTGCAGCTGTGTCCACCCCCAATCTACCTTTACTGTTTCAGCCCCCAGGCGGCAAATGTGAGACCAAAACTGTTCTGCCACTCTTAACTACATCTGCTGACAATCCAGCAGCCTCGCTGCAGGCTGCCTAGGACCCGCGCCTCCACTCTAAACAGATGTCGGCAACAACCTGCTAGCTCACACCTGTACAAGCTTACCTAACCTCACGGCTTGCTGGCTGAAAAATTTATGACTCCAAGGACTTCCAGCCACAATCAAAGCTTCCTGACTCAACTGCGTGCAGCCCTCAAACTGGGCCACCCTCAGCATTATCTGGCATCGTGGAAGAGGTGGCAGAGGGGAGAGAGAAGGAAGAAAAAGCTCTCTCTGCTTTGATACTTCATGCCTAAATTTCAATTACTTGATCAAGGACTTGAATTCAGCAGTGAATTCTTCTACAAATGGGAACTACTAAATTCCTAAGCAATAAAAGAAAACAAAACATCTACTTGGCTGCTGTTTCCCATAATAATGCTTCTGAACTAAGTATGTGCATGCATGTATCCTGCAGTGCACATGTGTGACTGTTCATCTGTTTACTGACAAACCCACCAGGGGTACAGCATGGGACCTGTACCTAGCAAATTATAAACAGGAAAAAGATGTATTTTTTTTTTCTCCCAAAATAGAAAATACTGTGTCAGATGCAGAATGCATTCCTATGGAACCACAGGTCACACCTGTGTTATACTTGAATCATTATTCTAGCCTTTATTCATTAACAGAAATTATTTTCCCTTTTTCAGTAATGATACTGAAGATTAGTGAGGTACCTCTCGTTTTTCTAAACGAAGATGTTGGTCAGTGTCATCCAGTCAAGTCCAGAGAAGATGAATGCTTGATTTCTCACTGGTTCCAAAATGCTTTCCCTGGCAGGCACATTTTTCAGCACCTATCTGTCTTTATGGTCAGAAATCCTCAAAAGAGAGCCTGACAGACAATTTTTAGCCTGTTCCGGTACCTGGCAAGTTCAGGCATCAATGTTTCTATTTACCTTGAATTGGCTTTTTAAAGTATTGTAAAGTACTGTGTATTTTCCATGAAGAATTAATTACTATTGTTAATTCTTGTGTGTAACATACATCGTAACATACGTTCAAACAGTAAATAATACGCAAACTAGAATTATAATACTAATATTTGACAAGCATGCAAAGACTATGCTTCCTGTTTCCAGCCCTGCATTTCTGCATTTTGTCATTCTGCTTCTTCCATTACATGTACACACATCTCACCCTTTCTTACGTTAGAACAGTACCAAAATTCATCCCTATCATCATGAAGATAACTTAAAAAGTGATTACCTCTCATTCTTTCAAAGGTAACTCGCTCACTTGAACTTCCCTAATTCTTATGTCATTTTTGTGATGTTTGTCACAAAAATAGATTTCCACACACTGCTGCTTTGTAGTACATGAAAATCTTATCTGTCATACCTATCTGGTTTTGGGGCCAGTTTGTTGAGAAAAAGTTGCCATCTCACTTAGAGGAAACACGTTACTCCAAGTCCCTTCAGATGTGTTACACACAGGAGTGGTGAATGGTTCCAGAATATTTGAAATACCTTCATGATAAATCAGTTCCCGAGGTAAATGCCAAGATTTAAAGTAATGCTTTTCTTAAGGAGCAATAATCAGAAAAAGATACAGTCTAGGTTTACTGTAAAATATCCAAATAATAGCTATTTCCTTTACTTTGCAGTCCTAGCAGTCTTTGTAGTGGGGGCTACTTTTTCATGAGTCATGAGTGTACAGACAGAAAGGATCGTATGAGAAACAAGTTTTGCCTGTGAATGTTGCTTCTGGCATGCAAGTGCAAAGCATCATGAATCTATTTGCACAGAATTTATTGGGGGTCACTAAATATGATGTGGTTGTAGTATTCTGACCGCCAAACTCTGTTCTTCCAAGCAGCTAAATATTAGAAAGTATTATGCATCTGTTAGAGAGGTTAGACCACACAAAGTCTGTGTTATGTTTTTGTTTTCCAGCTGAACACACATAAAATATAAATAATTCCTGATTACTCTCTCAGGACTTCCATGTTTCCACAACATTTCTTGCCAGGTCTGATACACTCTTCAATGCATGTTTTTTCCCAGTGCATTATTTTTCCTGTTGTGTCATTCTTTTGACTGCACAGAATTACCGGTGTTCAGCAGCTGTGAAAACCAGGCTGTAACATACCCCTTTTCTGCCCACCCTGCAATACACTCGCATAGCACAAACCTCGTCTCCTTGTTGTGGTCGCATCAAAGAGACTCTGTCATACTGTCTTCGTAACAGCGCCCACAGTGCATCAAGTCGACCCTGTGGCAACAGAGCAACAGGACTTTATGATAAAATCAGTCAACGAAAAGCACACCACACATGCTGAAGTTCTGTCCAAGGAGGAATTCACCAGCAGAACTAAACACCTGTTCCTTAGAGCCAGGTATGCCAAGTATAAGCTTAGGCTGCTGCTCACACCAGATAGCTGTGGTGCTGATCTTTCCCACCAGTGGGTACAAAGAAAGTACTTACCTCTGCTGAGAGCAGAGGGACCATGACCTGCCTCACATTTATTTCTGAGTGATCTAGAAGTAACCTGTTTATTTGTCAGTACTTCAGGATGATTTGCCACATGTCCATCTAGGATTTCCCCCACATAAATCTATTTGTTGTTACAGCATGTATACAGGAAGTTCATGGTTCTCAAGGAAGCCTTGGACCTCCTAGGCATATGGCTGATCTGTGCTGTGTTGCAAGTCCAACATGTACTGAATGCAGCAGGTTCACTGTGAGCGCTCAGACTGTGCAGAACATGCAGAGCAGCTCTGATGCTTGTCAGGAAGCATCCCACTCGCACGGATGGGCTGCAGAGTTTGCGTGTGTGTGCAGAGAATGTGTTCAGGCCTTTCTCCAATTCAGAAAGTACTTACTAGGAGTTAGGAAGATAGGCTAGCTTTGTTCTTACCCCAGCAAAATCTTTGTATTCTCTGTTCTTACATATTTAAAGAAAGGTAGTTATGGAGCCATCTTCAGTTTTTAAGAAGAGCTTATTACAGGTTTGCAGGTGACTCATGCAATCTACAGAGGAAAATGTCTGTATTTTATACCATTTATTATTCCATTTATTTCAGTCTAAACTTTTTGCATTGTATTGTTTTATATAATTTTTTGCTTCTCTTGATTAGTAATGGGCAAACTAAATATAATATAAATGCTATTAATATAATATTTTATACAATAAATATTTTATATAATGAATATAAATAATTATCTAATAGTAAGTTTGCAAACATTGCAAACTTACTAATCAGCTATGGACTGTGCAGCTTTGATTAGTTATACACTGAGACAGACCACATGCCAGTAAAGCTCCCATGTATTTTAATACTCTTACTGTATGGTATGTCCCTTTGTGTGGAAGCATAACAGAATGTGGTAATTAATGATGAAATACTGATGGAGGGATAAAAACTTCTCCTCCTATTCATCCTGAGTAGGTGTTCATATTGAGAACAGTACATTATATTTGGTCAGGAATACTTGGAAAAAATGTACAGTTCAGCATGCGTAAGACAGGTAAGGCACACAAAATCCAGCTTTAGTACAAAACTGTATTGTACCAAAGATAAAAAGGATTACCTTAATTGGCGTATACCACTTCTCCTGAATGACTGGTGAGGTAGGCTTTGGTTTAGGTGGCTTAGGATGAAAAGGTTCTTCTGGTTCTTCTGGGAGTTTCACCACAGCATTTTTTGCCTTTTCTAATCTAGCCCCTTCTTCAGTGGATCCTTTATCACCCCAACGAACCTAAGTAAAGCCAGAGTTGAGATGTAAATGCAACGTTGGCAAAAGACAAGAAAACTGTGGCAAATTAGTGCTTAGTAAGTTAATGTGTAACATGTAACAGTGTATATTCTATCACTGCCTCAAGATCATAAAGTATATACAAATAGTTCAAATGGAATGGAAACCTGCATTATTGTTGTTGGTGAGATGAGCACATATTTCCACTTTAATGAAAGGCTGGAATTACTAGGCTGTAAGGAAAAAGCACAGAAAAAAAAAGGAAAGAAAAAAAAAAAAACTTTCCTCCAAGAGAGATGGTATGTTTTGCTATGGTAATCTTATTTCTTACTGTAATTGGAAACATGGTGCAGCAATTTGAGCAAGTATGTTTGCTGTATCCTACAAACAAATAAGCCTCTTGTCTAGACAAGACTCTTCCTTTCTCATCCGAAAAGAGCATCTAAAAGATACAGCTGGAGTTTAAAAGTTCTTGGTAAAAGTGGCCCCAATTATTTTCAGTGCAAGACTTTCTATATCCTGCCATCTGCTACAATCTAGCATGTAAGAAGGACCTGATAAACCTACAGGCAGGAAATAAAGTTCTGACACTGCATCTTGGGTAACTGTGACATGCTGGTGAGTCATGAAACAGTTTGTGGAAAACAGCTAACCATTCTTGCAGGACTCCACCAACACACTTGTTTTTTTCAGGGACCTCCTGACAGAAGATGCCAGACATGAAAAGAGAAGAATCAAAATAAGAAAAATTGGAGAACATTGACCTTCCACTTTGGGGAAATAATTAAGAGCATCACTGCACAGTGCTTGGTAGGTATATGCCAGTTCTATCTTGCTACCTGCCAATATGAGCACTTGGAAAGTATGCAGAAAAACAGTGGGATCCAACAATACTCCCAGTGCAAAAGGACACAGAATTGTTTTGCTCACCAGGAAAATGACATACCCCTAGTCTTCCCTCTGCTACCCGGACAGAGGAATAAGAATGGGTCTGGTAGGGACTCTATAATGTGCTGGGATAACTATGCTATGAGATGGGAGAAGAAAGCAGCCTGATTTCTTCATCTTCCTCACCTCCATCTGCAGAACATGCTAATACAGAGAGTGAGGAAAATATATAGGCAAGTTGTAGTCTGCCCCTTCTTTCAGACAAATGAAATACCCTTGTAGAAAATCATGTCATTTAATCACCAAGTGTCTGTTACCACTGTAATCTCAATGTAGAAAATGAGAGCACCAAAGTAGAGCAGAGCTTGACTTGGTCTGTAATACTACATTTCACCTTTGTAAAAGACCATCGTTTCTTAGAGGGATTGTTTTGACCCTTTCTGTTATTTTGAACTTTACCGTTTGGTTCACTTAGTGATTTCTTTTTTTCACTGGGGAATCCTGTCTCTGCAATATTACATTGGACTTTCATGTCCAAGTAGACCCTGCTGAGTCATTAAAACGCATCTGTATCTTCCACTGTGATCAATGGTACTTTTACAGTGTTTTTATGAGGTTGTTAAAATGTATTTTAAACACTGTTAAAACCATTTAGAGATAGATGGTAGATGCCTTACTGATAGAATGACCTTCTCCTACAAACTGAAGTGGCTTCACCAAGAAGAAACCAGAATTTGTGGACACTGACAATACAACTTTAATACAAAAACTTACTGTCTGTAATGGGTAGGGTCCCAAAATGACATCATAAAACTCAAAAGCAATGCCAAAAGACAAATCTAGGAAGAGTGAGCCACACTGGCTAACTTGTTCTGGACTGTCACAGAAGGGTGAAACTAGTGGGGAAGGAAGGACTGAATGTAATTGCCTTGAAAGATAATTTAGTAAGGTAAGTTGGACAGGACCAGTAAGTGGAAGTTTATTGTTTCATTCTCTGCTTTTCTCTCTCCGAGGAAGTTGTTGGAAAAATCAAGCTGTCAGAAGAATGGCAGAAGAACAGAACACATGGAAGACAGAAGCAATTAAAATTAGACAACTGAACGACCACACAAACTGAAAACACTGAAGAAAATGGAATGACTAGACCAGCAAGTTTTTCATTGGCCACAGCACAGCAACCACTATCCATGTGGAATTGTCAGGTAAGGAATGACCTCCCTTAGACTTGCATACCTTCATCATGATGTAAGAGTGTTTTTTTTGCTGTCCTGTTTCCACACTTACTTTGCTCTGATTCACCAAATGAGTAACGTTCTCTCAAGCCAGTGAAAGGTATGAGGTGAGATACCTCTCTGTCCAAACAGCTGGAAATAGGTAATTAAGCCAGCTTTCCCCTCAGCCCCACTGTAACAGATTCTGCAGGACACAGTTAAAGCTTCAAATTCAAATGCTGAGCCATACAAGATGAGTTGCCCAACCCCCAAAATTGCTGACTACTCTCAGGTTCTAGAAAAGGACAGAGAGACAGCTCCAAGGGATGAAGTACCTTTTAAGAATTTGTGTTGTCAGCAATTTCAGTTGGTTTACATCTTTAACCCTTTGTTCTGCGCAAAATTCCTACTACAAATAAAAATGTTTTCTAGCCTAATTATTACTTTCTCCTCTCTTTTTTAAAAAGAAAACACCGTATATTTGTCATCTGATAAAGACACGTTTCTTTATGGTACTGATACTATATGTGTTCAGTGGGTATCTATCAGGTTTAATTGGACAAGATCTTGTATACAAACTGTAATGATTTAAACCCTTAAACCCCTTCTGGAGGCACATCGTGGCACCTGTTAAAAATCCAGGCTTGCAATTCTTTATGTTGGAAAACATTTTCTAGTTTGCATCTGAAAAGCACTATACAAAATCGTTTCTTTTTGTAAAATCTGAGGCTCTTCTAAATTTGCAATTCTGAACTGCCGAAGGAATAACACAGCTTTAAAGTTGCACATTCTTCTGCTGCATTTCAAAAGAACGCAGGCAAAGATGGTTCTTAGGCCGATACATTTACCGTTTGATCAAGATATGTCTATATGGCCTAGGTGGGTATTTCAGAAAGTGGAAGTTTCACAGATTAAACTTAAACACAGAAAACTGCTTTGCAAATTCCATAAAGGCTGACTTGACTGTAAAATCTGACATAAGGACATGCCCATAAGGACGCACATTTTTCATTCTGTTTTAATTAACATGATGCTATCATGTCTCTTCAAAGACAGGCACTGTTGTCGCTGAGAGTTCCTCTGGGATCAAGCTTCTCCTTAGCGTCACCATTGTCAACGCATTTGGCTGGCCCACAGTTAGAGGACTTATGTTTCACTGTAATTTCTTCCAAAACATTCAGAAAAGGCTCTCACTCTCTACTTTTCATTAGTTTGATGGAAAGAGCATGTCTTCGGGCAGCTATTTAAAGTTCCAGTCAAATGGAACTACTGAAAGCTGTTCTTTCATAAGCAAGGTCAAAATTATTCGATACGGTAAAAATTTTATAAGGCTTATGTCACTGGGAAAGAAGCAAACATTATACCATTGTATTTCCAGTACATTTTAAAGGTCTTTCTTTCCACCATTTGCAGCCTCAGAGATCTTGTGTTTTAGTGAATAGTCATCTTTATATGGCACAAACCTCCATCCTTTTAATTCCTCCAACTCCTCGTCCACCATAGTAGGAAGCATCCACTGTGGGCCACTTCTTGGTGGGCAATGGTTCTTGTTCTTCTTCCTGTCAATAAATTCAAAGACATTTTCATGAAAAGGATACTTCTTTTTTTTTTTATTATTTTATTGTATTTTTAGTGTATTTCATTAGAGTTCACAGAGAAAAGGTTTTCCTATCTTAGGTGTGAAGGACCAGATTTTTAAGTTCCCCAAATGTTCACCGATTTCCAAACAAAATCTGATCACATTTGGAAATAATTTTAGGGTTTTGCATGGGAAAAGCACTGCTGGCATCCATTAGGAAAATCAAAATGGAGAATCCAACTGTGTATTTTACTGATCAGTATTCATTCATCCTGTCCTTTTCCTTTCCATTAATAAAAACAGTAAAACACAAAGAAAAAGGATTGGTGGTGTCTTCCTCTAACAGAAAATGTAATGCCTTCAGTGAGCCAGATTATCAGTCCTCCTCATTGGGATTCAGCAGGCAGCGTTCAGCAGATCTGCAGATATAGGTTATGCAGCCGATCACAGTTTCCTAAGCCAACCTTTGTCAAACTTGCTCTTGGCTCCCTTAGCTCAGTGAAGTACCTTATCATGGATTTTGCTGTCAGAAGACACTTGAATATGCTCAAACAATTGGTTAAATCAAGATGAAGAGGCAAAAACACTGAAGACACCAGGAGATCCTCTATTACATTATTGCCCTTAAGAGAGAAGTTCCCTTATAAGGATTCTTCAGTGTCTGAAATGACAAAGCTGTGGGAAAACCCTATTTAAAATCATATGATTAATTTTTAGACTGTCATATAAGTCTTCCTGTTTTCATTGCAGAATAAAAAAAAACAATGTTCAACTGTCTTGGAATAAAGCACCTAAATATTTCTTTGGATATGTACATAAGTGACTAAATTCACACCACTCTGAGATGACCGAGACAGAACAGAGATGTGGACTTTGGCCATCCTGCTCTCAGCCTAAGACTTCTCATGAAACTGTTCTTTCTTCTTGAGCAGCTGTTTACAAAGAGCTCAATTTCCTAAAAAATACAAAGGAGCCAGATGTGCACAGCACAGGAGAGCACTGAGGAATGGTACCATGCAACCAGTGTGATGAGCGAAGAACTTTTATACTGTACCTCTTTCGGAGCTGTTGGAGGTGGAGGGGGATCTTTGATGACCTAAAAAATACAAACAAACAGAAAAGCATAAGGAATTGTGCTGGCAGCATCAAAAAGCCAACAGAAAATTTTAAGAGTGAACAGTTTCCATCTGAGTCCCCCACATCTGTTCATAAACTGGCAGCCACTGCTGCCAAGTCCCTTGGGTATTGATTATCAAGGCCTTCTGGAAATTAACACCATCCGTCTGATAGAAAATAAAATCAATTGACTGGCAGACACTCTTTGGGCAGACGTGTCTGCCACTTTGCTTCCTGACCGGATAGGACTCAGTCATTCTAAGTAATAGCCAGTGATGAAATCCTATGGAGTTAATTAGCAAGCCTGGGAGGAAAAGCAGCCCAAGGTCTATGTGATGTCTTGCATAATGTTGGGCCAAGACGCCTGCTTCTTTGTGCCATGCCATGCTGCTGGATAATTTCTGGCCCAATGACAAGTGTGAAATGCCTTCTGGTAGCTCAGGCTTCACCTCTAGACGTCCAGATCATTTCCGCGGGTCTCACATTTCAGACTAATAATTTAAGTATGTCGCTCCTTGACTGTTCAGCATGGAGTGCCTGCAAGTGGGAGTTACACGTTTGCAAGGCTGCTTAAAGCTGTTACTGGATAAGGACCACTCATATGGTAATTCATTCACACCTATATTTAAACCTCTACCTACATTTTCTTACTGTTCTCTTTCTTGCATGAATACTGTAAATCTCAGGGAGTTCCCTGGTACTGAGAGGAAACCACCCAGCAGTAAAGGGAGGGGAAGAGGAAGATGGCAACCCTTTTAAATGGTAAAGGCAGAAAATGAAAGCACAGGCATTCTGCCACAAGAACAGCAGGCTAATAAAGCTAAAAAGAAGCACTTGAGTGATATCAGGGCTTTTTTGTGCTTGAATGTAGTATAGAAATGACTAAAAAATATCCCATGAATGTAAAGGTATTTATTTCTGTTATGCCTTAGCCCAACCAAAATTGTCCACAATGACAACCGTGTACTTCTCCTACTGCAGGACTAAGTACCATAATTATATGTATTATTTTCTTTGCTGTGTAAGTAATTGTAGCACTTCCGTTAACCCTACCGCAGCCTACAAGTATTCTGTCATTGCACAGATGTATAGCATCAGACATTAAAGAAACATCTCTTATTTGACCAGTAGCCAAGAGTTTTCCTTCTTGACTTACATCCAAGTCACAGTGCCACCAAGATAGTTACTGCCAAAACAAGCTGTGTATCTTTAGCTCTGGATAAAGGAATTAGATCAACTCAGACAAATAAGTTATGGTACTCTTGGAAACATTTTTCCATGGTACTTCAGTTTTAACATACTGAACTACTTATTATGCTCAGAGTATTTCCAGTGGATTGGGCATTCAATTTTGGATTTTAACCATACATGCCTTTGCTGTAGGATGTTGCTAAAACATGCCAAGAAATTGTTTTTCTGTAAATATTTCTGAATATTTTTTCCTACCAGCCATCAGGAATTTTCAAAGTACTAACAGAAATCAACTATTTAGTTTGTCAAACATTGCTGAAAGCTAGATTGCAATTACTGCCTGAACTTTACAGAAACAACAACACAGACGGATCATGGGACAGATTCTGAGAGATCTGGGTGCTGAGCAAGATTTTCCAAGCCATGAAAATCTTCCATTCTCACTGAAAGCAATTAAAATACTGTAAACAGTAAGATGATGCTCTCAATCTACTAATTCTACTAATACTAGTTCACAGTATCTTACTTATTTAATTCTCATTTGTCTTTCCCTTTTGCCTGTCTCTAACCATTACCTCAAAAACACGTATTTTTCTGCCAAGACTGCTAGCTATACAGGACAGAAGGCCGAGCTAGGGTGTAGACTTATATCATTAAACAGTATGATCACTGCACTGTCTGTAATTCTATGATTCTTAAGCCCTGCGATCTCTTCTGAGCAAAGACAGCTTTGTACAGCAAACTTCTGAACATGCTAAAGTTCACTTGGGCCCTGTGCCTATTGGTTTTAATGGAATCAAAATTTCTACCCCAAAGAATCAAGGAAAACCCTATTTATCTCACAGGGCTTGAAAGTCACAAGTCAGTGACAGTTTTTGTTTGACTCCCTAAGCAAAGGATTCAATCCTATGGCAGCTGCTAAAATCCCTGAAGTTATAGGGTAAACCTGATTTGAAACTAACCAATACATTAATTAGCTGCTATTTCTAATAGCTTCAGAAAATGAAACTTGCTTTAAATGTGACAGTGGTGTGAGAAAATAATCTGCTTTGAGTAGCAGATCCTCACCCTTGCTGACAGAAGTAGAATGTAAATGCCCGCATCCTTATGTTTCCACAGGCTCCTCACACACACACACTCTCTGTCATGCACACACAAAGAATATTCTCAGTCTTGCCTGCTATTTCAAGTGAAATCAGTAGAAAAACATTTTTTAAAAAGAGAAATCCAAAGAATGAATGTGGTTTCAGCATAAACCAGTGCAAGTGTAGTATGACACTGCAGATACTGAGCTCATCATACTGCTAAATTAACTTTCCCTGAACTTGATTCAGATTGTTGAAATACTGAAAACTCTGGATAATGCTACTGTGTTATTAAACACATGTAAAGATGGATTACTTCCTAATTTTGTTTTGTTTTATCATCATCATCATCACAGGCAAGGCTGTACCTCATTTATTTAGTTGCAAAAAATGAAGAGTTGAGTTTGGAGGAAAGCCGATTTCTTTAAAAAAAAAGTTAGTTGCTTCAGGCAACAGTCCCTTTGATCTGCTCATTAACACTTTTCAAATGTTCGCGTGATGTGGGCATTAGGAAATGTCAGCACCAGAGCCTGAAGCCAGCTTGATGCGATCATATGTTCTGATATTGAGGGAAGAGTGAAAGAACTGTCAACAGTGAACTGCTTAAAAAAAAAAAAAAAAAAAAAAAGGCAGCGGGGCGGGGGGAAGGGAAAAAAGAGAAAAGAAAAAGGAGTGCCCCTACCCCAACACGGACTTTGTATCAAGGAACACTGTGAAGACTGAGTCCTAGCAAGGATAAAGTGGAATTCCCAAACCACCTGAAGCTCACATTTCCTGCGGGTGACAGGGATAACACCCTCGTGTGAATCAGAACACCCATTCTGTTCTGTCTGCAACACCATTCGCTTCTCTCTTTTCCATTCAATTCTGCAGCCCATGACACAAGACTTGAAGCCTCCTGCTTTCAGCCTTTCTCCTGGGTTTTGTCCCATGAAATAGACACGCCACTCTGTCCGGAAAGTGGGCTCTGAGAAAGGGCAGAGGAGTTCCTGGCTGGCCCTCATATGCTGGCCCTCTTCTCAAACACCAAAGCCCAGAAGTGCTTAGCCAGAAGTGATAATAGCATGTAATATGAGACCCTAAATGCAGAATAGAAGGAAAAGAATGGAACCACAGTGTAATGAGGTGAGGAAACAGACATCAAAACAACAAGAAATGAAGAGTCAGTATTTGGTAATAGGTTCAGCACAAAATATGTGGTTTTGGAACTCTGTGTTGTTGTACGGAATGATGGCCTAAAATGACCGTTTATTTTTAAGGAAACAGATAATGTCTATGAGAGGTGGGAGCAAACAACAGCACTAAAATTTAAAGGGCCCTGGTTTTATTGCTCCTATACAAGTTAGGCAGCTTCTTAATAACAGCTTATTAATCTAGAGCCGAAGGCTTCTCTAGCAGTAGCCTATTACAAACCAAGCACCACATCCAGAAAAGATACTCCGGGTAAGTTACTATTCCTTAGAGTAAACATTAGGGAGTAACATACTTAAGCGTGAGATAAATCAGGATGAAGGGACATTTTCTTACCTCTTGGTGCAGCTCTTTGTGGAGATGCCCAAGTTATCTCCACCAAGGAGGTTAGCCTAGACAGAAGCCTGCATTAATATCACTGCGCACCCATGGGCACCCAAGGTACCATCTTTGCTCTGCAATTCGTTACACAGTGCCGCTATTCAGTTAATTTTAGTTACAGAGCTGCACATTTGACTTTTTATATAGGACTTCGACATATAAACCCAGAAAGCATCGTATTGATTGTCATTGCAGAATCCTCACTCTGCTCTCAGGAATTCCTGTTCTCAAGGGACTGAGGCACTACAATTGCTATTTACTGTAACGAGAGGAAGATGCGTAGTGTGGGAAGATTTCCCATACGATGGGAACTGTGAATCAAGGTGAGCCAATTATTTTAAAATACTAAATGAGAAGCTTTCTTCTTAGTGATTTTAATTTTCCTATTCCATGGGAAGGTTAATGATACATATCATTATTGAGGGAAAACAACTAACAATGTTCCTAGATTTCTTATGGGAATCTGATGTGAAGAATGAGACAGAAGAAAGTAATTTTATTAGAGGAGCTTTTAGGTCTCAGAAATCACAGACCATGAGGAAGGAAACAGGGGTTGAGGATTTCTTGTTCTAGAATAGCCTGGTGTCTAGTGGACCATGACAAACAAAACTTTTCTTTTTTTTTTGGCTTCAACATGGTCAGGAGGGAAGGTCTGTTCCTCTGCCACCATCCTTTCCACATGCCTGAGAGAAGACAAGGAATACAGTAACAGCCTGGAAGCAATCTCCACTTCTCGAGTCTTCAGTGCTGCTGTTCAAGTGGATGAATATTAAACTCCACCAATTTAAAAACGCTAGCATTCGAGGAGATGGAAGGAGAGTTAGTAAAGCAGTATTGCTTATTGCTGCTAGAATGATAAAAAAACGTTCATTATTCAGATGAAAAGATATGTAATGTGTGCAAGATGAAAATTTAATTTTTTGCTAGGGATTATTAAGACAATAAGGGATTTCCAACTTGAGAGCCTATAATGGACTAAAAATACCAATTTTAGTGATAGTACTTTTAAAATGGTCTTTGATTTCAGGATAACATCTGTGTACCATTATGG
This sequence comes from Heteronetta atricapilla, assembly GCA_011075105.1. Lineage (NCBI taxonomy): Eukaryota > Metazoa > Chordata > Aves > Anseriformes > Anatidae > Heteronetta > Heteronetta atricapilla. The sequence continues at coordinate 65,530,276 of CM021734.1, read as the reverse complement.
CCAACAACTTTCAAATAAAAGAGAACTGTTTTTTTCAGAGATTTCACAGGAATATACCACATCTGCTTGCTCAGTAGAAAGCCAATGAGCAGCACATCAGCCTGCTGAAGCTGGTCCATGCGTGCAAGTCTCTCAGAAAGCCAGAAGTACTGCTAAAGGTGCAGTGCACGGTGTTTAAACTGGTCTCTTCTTCAGCTTATTGCCTGTCACTAATGAAAGAAAACTGCCTCAACAGATGGCTTATGTCACATGTAACTCTCCTATTACTGAAGCTATTTCCTATGGTATCTTATTTCCCAATACAGTTTAGGTTATGATTGCAAATCACAGGTCCATTGAGTTTTTTTAAGTCTTTACTCACCACTTTGCAACAGAGGGGCCAGAACCACCACAGCAGGCCAAGTGCCACCAGAAGTAACAGCACAAGAACAGCAATAAGTGCTGCTACTCCACTAGACTGCAAAGAAAGCAGAAAGACAACATCAGTGGATGTTGCAAAAAATTCCTGTTTTTCCCATTCGCCCCCAAACAGCCTCCAACTAGCTGATACAACCAAACAAATCCACTTATTTATTTTTTATTTTCTACTTACTGTCTCGTTTTCTCACCAACAGAGGAACTTATCACAAAGGATCAAGATAGGTATCTCAGTCAAAATCATATTTGGTGTAAGTTCAGTAACACCTTCCATTATAGGCCTCAGTTCCACATGTTTTGGGTAGGTGCTTGGAATTTTAATGAATATTTACTGATAATTTTAGTCAGGCTTTTATGCTTAGGATCCATGCATCTGGGCAAGTTAGTAATTAGCCAGACTATTCGTTCACACTGCACAGACTATAGCACGCTAAATGCCTGTAGTAGTGGCACCTGAACCTGAAGCAACTGTCCTGAGAAATTCTCAATGACTTCTACTGCTTCCAGCAATGTCACTTTTAATGAGGAAGTGAGCAGCCCATCTGCAGCACCTCAAACCCACATCCTGTAGGTGCTTTTCGTCTTACCCTTGGTAGGCTGTGCTTCTGTGCTGGTTTAGAACAACACTGAGAAACATGCCACAGTGACCTCATGAAAACAGAACTTACTTGAAATTTAGATGGAGGAAAAGGAGAGACATCTAGGAATCACTAATGCTGGAGTACAGCAAGCACAAATGATGCTGCCAAAGCGAGCACAGTTGCAAGTGAAGCAGAGCTTTATCCAAATTATGTGTTACAAGAAACAGGTAAGATGCATGCCTCAGCGCCTAGGTGCAACACATTTTTTGCTTGTTTTCTCTGCAGCAACATGTGTTTCCTAGGGGAGGCTGGAACTTGTAACTCTCGTATACCAACTAGCCATCAGCTGCTGAGCCATCAGAATTAGTGGAAGAATTCTAGCAGTGACCCATTTCTTGCAGTTGCCCATCTGCTACTATGGAAACAGCAGCTCTCCTTGTATGGAGCTCTCTTTGCTGCAACATGCATGAAAGACAGAAAAAAAAAATCAGAAGTTCCACTGTTTTTTCTGTCAGTGCACATCTGTACTCATTCTGTTTGCTGTTAGTTAAAACTTCTGACCACAGGGAAGCAATATAAGTGGCACAAACAGTTATTTTGCCAGTTATTTTGCTTCACCCAGCAATTTGGTATGATCTCCTTTGCAGCAATGCTTTATTTTTACCTATGTCAGCAAGCTTAGCAATCTTTAAAAGGGCATAGGGATAAACTTACCATGTACTGGTTTCTCTGAAAGGACTAAAAAGGCAAAAGAGGAAATCCACTCTCCTTAGGTTATCATGCTGAGAGGCTGCTTCGTTGTGCTTTGGTGTAAGATTGAAATGCATCCAAATGACAAAGAGGCACTTAAGCAGAGAAACACGGATTGGGGAGTATGTGTTTCTTCAGCTCTCAATTTATTCAGGCTTTCTTCCTGAAACTTAAGGGTTGAACTGAGATAACTTTGACTTCTGTAGTTACCCAAGTGTTTAGTTCTAAAATGAACAGAAAAAAAAATACTATTTTTTCTCTTTTAGTTTAATTACCTACGAGTGATGAAAATACTGTTGGAAAAATACATGCTGATGAGCAGAAGGCACTGTTCTGTATGCTTCTGCGCCTGACAGGAAAGCTGCACGGAAGTCACACTACTCAGCTTCAATCTGCTCCCACTGATCCTACAAAGTGGAGCTGTGCTGGAACGGGACCCCAGATGACTGTGTCACACCTGGCTCTTAAGACATTATTATGTGAATAACAAGCAGGTCTCTAATGGCGTGAAAGCTTCCCAGTATTTTGAAAGCCACAGCTGCACAGTGTGGTACAGTAATTTGCTGTAATCTGTTTAGCAAAGCACGATTTGCAGGCCATAGCACAACACAGGCACAGCACAGACAAGGAACACACAGACAGAGCTTGGATCTCAGGGCAGAGCCAGCTGAGGTAGCATCGGGGAGGAGAATTCCAGGACTTTCCCTCTGCGTATAGTTCTGCATATGGTCTAGATCAACAGCTCCTGAAGCATCTAGCAAAACAGATCAGCAGCAATGGAAGGAGAAGCCCTGATTACAGAGCCTGTGTCAGAAAGCAAAGAAAAATCTCCAAGCCTACCGTGTAAGACATGGCTTTCGAGTATTATTTTTAAGTCTGGGGTGACAGGCACATTAATACCTCATTTACATGGAATCCTGAAATAAAGATGCTCCTAACATGTGGCTGTCTGCCACCTTAATGGGAAGAATTAAATAAATTGTTCTGTATAACTGTAGGAAAAAAAAAAAAAGAACTGTCTGTAACCCCCACCACACACACTAAATCAAGGAATTCAAAACAGCTGAAAAACTTCCTCATTGAGTGTACTGGCATTATAAAAGAGATTCTAAGCATGTCTCAGAACCTGCAGAAAATTACTTAGGACATACATATATGTATGCACTTAAATATTACAAAATCTTTTATCATCAAATTCTATATATTCTGTATGTCTGCACAGGTGTGTTTTTCAGTTAAGTGGATTTGTGCATTCTAAGCACCTAAAAGACCTGCCACGCATTGAGGTTCTCTGCATTGGGAAGTCATTCAATGATAAAACCATAACAGAAACTGAATTTCAGCATTTTATGTTGAATTACATTAGCTATTTACTTACACACTCTGAAGCGGTAATTGTTAATGAGCTGGACATGAAAGATTGCCCTTCATTCAAACTCACCAAAACTTCTAGAGTTCTAGAAATAAAAGGGAAAAAAAAACAGCCATAAAACACTCAAAAGGCACATGCGTGCAGTGGAGCCACTTGTACATACAGACTGCATTCAAAAAACAGAGAATGTGTTCTAAGAGAGGAAGATGGGAGCCAGTCCCTCAGAGCTGCACTAGCTGTGATTTCACAGAAATCCTAAAACGAACACGGTTACTTCGCATTACATTATATAGATGCCTCTGATGACTTTTCAGTGATGACACTATGTAACTGTTACAGGGTTGTACTTTGAGAACAAACCTGGGGCTTTCAGAAACCAAATTTTGGCCATTTAAAATTGAGATTTCTTTTCTTCAGTTTATGCTGCTTAAAATTGAATATTATTAATAGCTTGAAGTGTCCCTCTGGTGTTGTGTCGATTCCTATTTAGAAATCATTTTAGTCTTCTCAATAAGCAGCTGAACAGAGAATATCCTTTCTCTAACATAAAATACCCTGAAAATTTTTACATAAAATAAATTGCAGATCAACTGTAAAAATAACATTGTTTCATCTATTCCGTAAACATTTCTTTAGTCATATGCAGACATTATGGATAAAAATGTCGGATAATTATAAATGGTCAAGACTTTCTATAAATAGTACATAAACACTGCATACAAATAGTATGTGGTTTACATTTTACAAATTAACCCTAGAAGAAAACAACACATGGTGAATGTTAAACAGAAGAAGACTCTTCAGCTTCTCTGGCTTGGATTCCCAAGATTCAGACAGTTTATACTATGCATAGATGTAATTAAATAAAAATATAGATATCCATGAACTAAAATGATTAATCATTTATACCGTTCTTCTTATATGTCATGAATTTTTATTCTGGCACAAATGCTTTAGTCAATATGGAGTTCAAAGCTATTTTAACTAATTTGGCTAATTTCTTTTTCAGTTTTAGTAAAAATGAAGTAAGTTGCTTCCACTAAACTAATTTTTAAGTGGTCTATGTTATGAATAATTGATCTAACAGAAAGAATAACTCTGATTTACTTCTAATTACTACGGGAGTAAGTGAACCAGAACAGATAAAATAAAAAATTAATTAAATTCCCTCCCAACTAACTAAATAAAGCAAACTGTGAAAAACTTTAGTTAGGGATGAATTTTTAAAATGCTGTGCTTTTTATTATCTTTTTATTTTCAATTTCTCACTTTGCCACTGTAATGAGAAATGCTGTGAGAAACTTCAGCATGACAACTCTGCTTGGGTTTGACTGGCCAAACAATCCTCTGGACTTAAGTGCAAGAGGATTTCATTCCGTGCTTTCGTTGAACAAAGAAGGACTTAAGTTTATGATGTGCTGCTGAAACACAGCCTAAATCCTTACAGGTGTCCCTGAAGAAAATTGTAAGTTTAAACCCTTCAAATTCGTTGAGATTTGCAGATCACAAGCACAGCACATGCAGCATTTTTCTGCCCAAGGCACTGACCTACAGCCCAGTGAAGTTAACGTGACTCTTTCCAGCATCACTGGGTCACATCCTTTTGCACCCTGATCACACCACGGCATTAACTAGGTAACTGAGAACTGAATTCAGTCACTAAATCCAGAAGGAATCACAGCACACAGAAATACTTTTGGATGGCAACTTTTCAGTTATGTTCAAATCCAATCAGGAAAGATTGTTCTCTTAAATGTTTCAATTCCTCTCCCCCCCCCAGCCTTGTGTTTTTAAAGCATGAGTTAGAGTAACACACCACAGGCTCCACACCACATTTTGGAGTTGGTTACACCCAAGAAAAGACTTTCATTGTGGTTGTGTTTCCTGACCATAAAGCCTATTCAGCCTTTATATTTTTTCTTAACTTTCCTGTATAATGGTGGGTGCCTTCCCAGTGACTGATGCCTAAATTGGGATTATATTGCTTGGTTCGAATCCTGGTAGCACAGTAAGAACCCTTCTACAGTACAGCAAGGAATTTTGATTTTTAAAATACCATGTGATGTTCTTAAATTCTACAAATCTAAATGCCTACGTACCTTGTGCATTTTCATTTTTCCCATATTATTATAACTGTGTCTAAACACGTTTTAGCTTTTCCTCAGCTCTTTTATCGTTGTTTGGAACCATTTCTCTAGTCTTTCACTGGGCAAAACTCCACTGAGATCAAAAATAACTGTGCCTGTGCACTAGTGAAGAACTTCTAGATTTGGCCAGGAACGTCTGACCACAGTTACTGCCAGCTACTGGGGTCAAATTTCCAAACTGCTTTCAGATGCTTGCTTTTTTCCCATTTCATTTAAAAACAAATAAATAAATGAACATGAATGCTCGGTTTCATATGGATTTTCTTATGCTATCTAATCAACTCCCTTTGCTGCTTGGCAATATCCTTTCCTCCTGACCAACTTGTGCTCTCAGCCAGGAATATTTTCTAATATTTTTTCACAATGTTTTTTACCCTCTGGTGCTTTGTTGATCTGCGCACCATGCTCCTACTAGTCCCACACCTAAGTGGTTGAAAAGGAAGATGCACACACCAAGTAAATGACACATAAATGGTACCTGTTTGAGTGTCTGAGTTGGAAACTGAGCCTCAAAAGTAGCACAAAAAATGGGGAGTTTACCCATATTTTTATGAGGTACCACTATCACCCTCTCCAGGACTGAACTCTGCTATCAGTGGGACCTGAAGTACTTATCCTCAGTCACAGTTTTGCATCTTTACACCATTCCAGCAATACAAGAGGCCCCAGAAAAGGGCACTGATAGCATGTACATCTAAATGAGAACCGGGCCCAAAGCTATAACTCCCACTGACTGCACTAAGAGCAGGTTTCAAGTCTCTGGTGCCGCATCGCTACTGTCAGGCTTCGCATCCTCCCAACCTTTAGCTGTCAGATGTTCTGACAGATATCCCAAGCAGCAGGCTCACTGAACACATCAGCTATCAACACAGATACAATGCAGTAGGAACAACCAGTTTCTGTATCAACTTCCATTTTGATACACAGCTGCAGGGATAAGCCATTGGAGATTTTCAGAGGAGTTGATCATACTCATTCAGTTCTAGAAGCTACAGAGTGAACTCATACAGATAATTATCTCATCTTCAAAAGGATGAACCTGTCAACATACAAAATCACTTCTGTCCTGAAATTGTCATGTCTGTAGGGTATAAGGAAAGCATTTTATTCAGTTCTTTAGCATCTACCTGTTTGGTGGGCTGTGTGTACTTCTGCTTCCTATAAACAATACCCCTTCAAATTTGGAGCTCAATAAAATGAGCACCCTGTTTCTTCTATCCACTCATTTGCAAATGTCCAAGGGAAAGTCCTATCCACAAATACATCTATTTTAGTTAGCTATTAACTGTCCGTGTACGCAAGGCTTTTAGCTCAGCACTCTGCATAAACCGCAACTATTCTGAAAATAAAATGACATTCAGAAGTGATTACGGTTTTGGGGTGCCTTCACTTCCAATTGTCAGTGTTATCTGAGTATTGCATTCCTTCAGTGATGTCTCATAAAGCTCAGGACAGCTAAGAGCAGGACCAGCCTCTGTCAGCAATTAACATTTCTAAATCTTTGGACCTCTATTGATCCTTTTTTTTTTTCTGTAGGCAGGAGCAATACAGTTTAAAATGTTAAGAGACTGAAGTGGTTTCTTATAGTAGGCTTAACTCACAAGGGAAGGAGCAGCACAGATTTTGGTCAGCTGGTTGTAAGACCATACCTTCAGTCTGCCGAGTAAAAATGATCAGAAATACTTCAAAAATGTCTTCACAGGTAGTAATGCATGGTTTTGTAAGTGTATGGCCAGATCTGCTGCCATGTATGTGAGTTACATGACTATACCCACAGCGTACTGACTGCTTTCCAAATACTTGAGGAAAATTAGTCTCTCCTCCCACTGATGTCTGTATAGAGTGAGACAATAAAAGAGCAGAAATGCTGTGCTGACTTGAGACCCGTGTTCAAGTCTTTGCTGTGCTCACCTGACTGTGAACCTGATCACACCCAGCAGCATACACAAGGGCACATTTTTCCTGTAGTAAAACTAACCTTTAGACACAACTCTATTTTTGCAAGGGAAGGCTAGAATGATACTGGTTTTTTAGCATCCCAGAACATAAAACAAATGCTGAATTCTGCTACGAAAGCTGCTGCAAAACAGAGCATCTCCTCAGATCAACCCCAAATAAAACCCACAAAGAATCAGGAAGAGTAAATGTTGATGTTGCTGTGACAACCCCAAAAGACATTCTCCAGTGACACGCTAAAACCTCACCTCTGCTGTGTTCGTGGTTTATGGTGTGGGTTTAGTTTTGTGCGCATGGCAAGGGGAAGCAGGCCCGGAGGATAACCATCAGATATTCTAACACCACGCACAAACACCACAGCCTGGCAGCCAGAAGCACAAGGAGTGTCTGTGTGTCTACCTTGAGAAACACGGTGGCTGGAACACGCCATCAGAGAAAAGCAAGTAAAGGCCTTCACACTGTTCCTCCAACAGCCTGCAGTGCCCAAGTCCAGCTTTCAGCCCAGGTTCTCCTTTGTAACTTGGGACTATTTCTGACACAGCACTTGAGTGATGTGCAATCAAAGAGATGGCAAACTTGTGTTTATAAGCATGTGTAATCTGCACACCTATTCACAAACTCGTGTTTTTTATGTAACACAGGTTTAACATGCAATTTGCCAGTGGTCCATGTTTTTAAACCTATTTCATTATAGTGAAAAAAAAAACTGTGTTTTTATTTACAGTTCATAGCCCTTCCTGAGTGTGGAAGGGATTTTCCTGTTATTTTGTCATAGGCGAGTGTCACCTTGTGGATGAGAATCAATACTGGAAATAGTGTGACAGAGCTTTCAAAAATACTCTTATTTATGACTAAAGTTAACCAAAAGATTCTTGCAAGTTTAAACTGCATTAGCCATGGAGCACTGACCATTCTAATAAATAATTTATCAAAAAAATGTAACTTGAGAAGTCCCAACAATCGCCATTTTTTCTTTATGTCCACTGCTGTTTTATTGTTACAGAAGAGGAACATGGCCCATTGCCATATGTCACTACAGCTCTGGTCTAAAGACTTTCATACCCTGTGAAATACAACTGACATTTCAATCCACAGTAACCTATTTGCAAAGTATTCATTTGCTCCTTACTTTATGAGCATCCAATAAAAGACTGCCATTTTATGACCCATTAAAAAAGATGAAAAAATTAAATAAAATTGTGAAAGACATTTGCTGGAAGTAATAAATAATTTACCTCCAATTTTCACGCACTGAAAATTAAACTGGCAACTGCTCAAAAAGTTATTAAAATTATGGTGACTAAAGGTATTTTAGAATCAAGTGCCAGCATTAAAATAGCAAAAATGCTGTACATAGTCGGAAGGAAAAAAATAGATCTATGTATTTGAAAGGGTATTAAGTAGTATTTAGCCATGCATTCCATTAAAACAACTATTTCCATGAATCACATGTAGTTTTATTACTCAGTTGATGTTGGTACTCCAATAGTAGGAGTGCATGTGTGTGTATAAATGCATCTATATGTATCTATGTATATGTACGTATACAGAAATCAGACACTGGAAAATCAGTGTCAGTGGCAGGAGAGGGGTTTGGTGGAACGACTGCTGAACTATTGCTTTTTGTACACCTTTCACTTTACCCCTGTGTAATTTCTCATCCCCTGCACAACATTTTGACAAGACGAAGGGGTGCTAAGGTGACCGTGCTTTATTTTGGTCATCCAAAGGATGGGGAAACTGGAACCCACTGTGACTGACCATAGCACATACAGGTTTTTAACCCTTCACCACTTTTCAGAGAGGACCAAACATGTCTTCATTTGGTGCAATGTTGTGTTTCAGTTTGAAGGGAAAGCTCCATTGCCAAACAATCCTGACCTCATCTCAGCAGGTGGACTGAGTATTTTTGTGCCAGGTGAAGTGGCCTCTATCATGCTGCCGTTATTTGCTGGGGATCCAGCTAGTACTTAGGCATGCATTCCCACCAGCCGAAGCGCAGAAGGTCCTTTCACCTGTCATTGACTGACAAACACTCCAGGACTACAGATCTGACGCTGAGTCTAGGGCCACATCCCTGCAGTGGGAGGAGGCAGTGCAAAGCCAGACAGGAAGGTATGTCAAGCCCACGCTTCTGGTTTTGGTCCTCGTCCTAGATCAAAAGCCCCAGCTGCATATGGACACAGTAAGTTCCCTTGGAGCACCATTACAAACTTTGCTTGCCAAATGTTTTGTGCATTTCCCCAGTGCCAAGGGTCATTATGCCTAGGAAGCATAGGAAACTGTTTAATCACCGAGAATTTTACCGGAGACAGTTAATAATCTAAAGTTATGATACATGCTCACAATTGTTTTTCTCCCACGAGCCACACAGGCATAACAAAATGAATACTTTTTTTTTTTTTTTCTGAGACTATCAAGACCTCTACTGTATGCAAATCTTTATAGTATTGTTTTTGTGTGTGTGTGTGTGTGGTTTTTTGGTAAAAATTAGTACAAACTCATGTTTATTTCCTACTTCTTTCTTCGTGTAGCTTAGCATCGAAATCAAATCAAGCTACAACTGTCCTAGGATCCCCTCTTACCACCCCAGGACTACTTAGCTTTCTCAGCACAGTGCTCAGTACACTCTCTACTTGGGTTTGGCTTTCCATGGGATGGAAGTCCAGAGGTACATAAAAGTATTTCACTGCTGGGAAGTGCTTGTGAATCTGAAAGAGCTGGAAGCCAGCAATGCATTAGTTGTGATCTCATGGAATCATGGGAACCTGCAGTAACAGGGTATGAAATGTCATTATTATGTTAAATTAGTCTATTAATTCAGCTCAGGATACTATGTCCACTGCATAATATTAAGCACTTAGTTCTGCTCACGCTCTCTTTCTTAATGCTCTGGGAACACTGTGTGCCCTATTGAGGAACGTGAAGGACTGCATTAGAAATTACTACTGATCTTAACATCAGATCCATATGTCTTAGGAGGCAGTTAGCCTATACAATTCATTGAGGATGTTTCCATCTGTGAATAGTTCCAATTATAATCTAATTGTGTCAAACTAAATGTATTTCTAAAATATTTTCAGAAGTTAATATTTATACCAGACATTAGGCCTAATGTAGCTGTATTTCTGTTTTTCTCCTACCCGACTACCTAAATGCATTTCTCTAGCAGTGTGGTGATTTGTTTTGGTTTGGTTTGGTGTTTTTTTTTTTTTTTTTTTTTGGTGGGGGGGTGATTGCACCATGTGAGTAATCAGTGATACATTGGAAGTCGAGCGACAGATAATGTTAATATCAAATCACTGGGCTTGATTAGCCATGAAAAGATCTGTGCTGAAGAAGAATTCTGATCACCTGAGCACAGATACTCTGAAATGAACACAGGTGACAAAAACCTGATTAATTTAGAGATGGCACCCTACCAATTAGGGAGCACAATGAAGTCACATGAGGGACACAGGAAAGTTAAAAGGAAGCAAGGCTACCTTGCTTCCCCTTTAGTGTTGGCTGTTGTTATCTCTATAGCCTTTGAGAACTACTCAGCTACTGTGCTTAAGGAAGACAACAAGGATTCCAGAAACTGGTAAAACAAATAAATCCTTGTGATTATCCTGCTGGCTGGTGCCTCTTTTTGGAACTGCAGACTCCTGGTTCTCCTTCATCAAGTTCTTCCTAAGGTACAGCTTTGCAACCAGTTACTGAGAGAGAACATGAGAGCTTGTGGGTTTAGTGTGCCTGTGCTTTTGTATACAGAGGACTGGTATTATCCTGAATATGAAGTATCATTGTCTATTGGCTACCTGATAATTGAGAATTCTTATTTAATCTTAATTTTAATCACTCCCCTTTCTCCAGATGAAGTGTTATTAAAGTAATATATCCTTGTAATAGAGCTTCCAGGCTGGGGCTAAGACTTCTAGGATAGGTCCTTAAACCCACGCTTGAGCCTGCCTCACCTGCGAATGGCTAAGTACTTATCAGCCAGCACTTACGTTAATAACTTGTTTTGTTTTGTAGCCAAACTAATCCCCCACTATGTTACAAAGACTATGATGATTCTATTTAGTTAACAGTATTGCATAAAGAAGGTAAACGTGTAATTTAATTTGAGAGGGAACAGATGATGGTCAACAAACACCCTGGAATATTCACCCACCTCTTAAATGACTCTAAAAAAAAATACCTAAGTCAAATCTGTGAGTTCGCATCTAATTTGCATTCTTTAACATTTGTATTCTGCACCTACATGTTTCCAAAATTTTGCATTTTTCAGACAAGGGATAGTATAAGTCATAACTACACCTTTAAATAGTAATTTGCAGCTATAGCTACAGAGAAGGACAGTAATTACTACTTTCATCTAGTTCTTTACTGAGTTTCACACAACTTCTACTAATACTCTATAAGGCAACCAAATTAATACTCTGTTCAAATTAATGAACTCAGCAAAATTATGAACTTTCCTGAAGGAAATAGGTAACTTTGTAGGGTTATCTGTGTACTCCAGAAATGCACTGAAATTGACCAAGTGAAGTTCTGTGTGCATCTGATTTGGGGTAATACCTGGTCTAACTTGTGAAAAGCATCTTTTAAATATATGCTTAGATGTCTTTTGTAATAAGCTAAGAAATTCTGGATATATTACCTACTTGGTATTTTCTTTCCATCTGGTAAAAAGAATGCTGAAAGACAAAGGCTAATTTTAACTTATGATTATTATCTAGTTACTAAATAAGACAGTGCTGAAAGGTTGCAGTGTAGGATGAGCACAGCAGTGGTTCCTGGTTCTCAAGTATGTGCACTGTGGGCAGTGTGGCTGACGGATGCAAATTGTGTGTCTGGGAGGTATTACAGTGGCTGCGGTGCTTTGTTAGGCCAAGAGTAAACTAATAAGATTTTAAAATGGATGCTGGATTAGGTCTAAATATTAGCTCATAACATGTTTTTTTTAATGATTGTGGTGTTAGAGGGAAGTACAATGGTGTAATCTTAACAATAAATTAATGATACTTTTGTGTGGGTATGTAAATCTGTGTATCGTTCACGCCCAGCCCCCACTCGCACACGTTTCCAAAGGCATTCATATGCCTCCTTTGAGAGAACTAATGATACTGTATCAGCTCTCATTCAATTTAGATATTTATTTCATATTTGCTTGAAGAATCAGGCCAATGTTTTTGAAAGCACATTTAACTATACCATATGCCTACTTAAATCATCCCTATCAAACAAGTTGTAGGATGATGCTCTGGTTCATTCTGTTCTGTTTTCCCTTCCTTCACAATGTGTTTATGTATATTTATCCAATTTGTTCTGTTCTTCTTGCCAAATTGCAGGTTTGAGATCTCAGCTATGCAGGGGCAGCTGTGCTATTGTTGATGCCTTACAAAACAAAGGTCACAAACTGAGGCTGTATCACTACAACTAATGACAGCTGCATGCTAACCATGATGACATAGCCACACAGAATGAGCGGGGTTCATGGACCCTCAGAACTAGGAATAAATCTTACCTTGCCCTTTGGAGAGCAAGAACTCGAGTCTCACTTTTAAGAATTAATTTTTGTGCAAATTATTCTTTTGCTAAATATACTACAGTTTATTTATTAATTCCTCCTTCTGTGTGTGTTGGGGGGGGGGGTGACTTTAAAACCCTACCACCACAAGAAAAAATCTAAGAAAAATGAAATAAAATGACAGCTGAGTTGAGAGGAATGATCCCTCTGCATGTAACTAATAATAGCTTTTCTCACTTTGGAGATTGATAAGAACTACCAGCTGTTCCAGCCTAAGATGCTATTGATGGCATAAAGGAGTCAGCTACACAAGATGATGTTTCCCTCAAAAGAAGGTTGTTTCCAAACCTAGCCCAGCAACTCCAAGTAATGAAACACCAGGGCGGGACTGTTTCAAATGCCCTTTGTTTGGTAAGAGATCAATCTGCAAGGCATATGAATTCAATGCTATTTGCCCCTTGGGTGGCCTGACACATTAGTTCTTCTGCTGCCTTTCAGAACAGAAGCCAAGAGTCTAAAGTTATTTAAAGGGATCTTTCTTACAGCTACATGTAGCTTTTTGAAATACTAAAGAAGGGGGAGCGTAATAGATGGAGTGGACTAATGAGATGAGGCACATGTCCATAGATCCAGCTCTGAGACTATACAGCTGGCTTTGAGGCTGTCTGTCTAAAGCTACTTCACCAGTGTGCTGTTAATTATTTAAAAGGGAGCACTGGGGAAACTACCATCACATCTGTCACCCATGCACAGGCAGAACCTTCACTCATTGCAGGACCAGATGTGTTTATTCGAAACAAATACTAACTAGCTACTTAATGGGTTAGAATTATTAGCCAGAAGTTAATTAGGCAAACATACTAAACATCAGTCATCTTACGCAGCATCACTTGAACATTACTATACTACTTTAGAGCCCTTGTAGATACCAGAAAAAAGGGGGGAAGTAGACATCCTATAGGGGAGCTGCAGTAAAAACACAAATTTATGGTATTTGATCACTGCATCAAATGCAATGCTTTAGCTAATTGATTTAACTAGGTGGAAAGTACTGCCTCTTAATACTGCAAATGTACTAGCATGTAGAAGGAAGCAAGTAAATGTTGTTTAGCACCTACAGGTGTCAGAGCAGAAAAGGAAATTAAGTGTAAAAAGTTTTTCTAAGTACAGTCAAGTCAAACTTGCAGAAGGATGGCTTCACTGCTTTTGCATGTATTATACATATCCCCGAAGATGCAGGCACTTGCATGGCATTCTGCCTGTGTAATAAGCTTCAAAACATATCTGGCCCATGTAAATGCTCATTTCCCAAGGGATAAAAATTAAAAGCAATTTTTAAGATGATGACTCTCAGGTTCATGCCCCAAGAAGCAGTGGATGGAGTGAAGACATAACATGCTCTGAGGGGGAGAAATAGTTGTGATCCTTTGTTAGCAGCCTGCCATGACAGCCATTTCAGAGAACACCTTTCAGCTGCTCTCAGATGAGAGCAGCTGTCTAAAAACCAAATGAGGTAATTTACAGGATGGAGCACCACAATCCATTCATCTCCTGTGTCTGTTTTGCTTTTGTGGTTCCATGCTCTTCCTCTTAAATCTGGTGCTGGAATTAATTAAAATGATCCCTTTAAACTGGAAAACAAGGCTCAAAATAGCAATTTCCTACTTTAATGGAAACATCTTTAACTCAAGGCACCTGAAGTAAACGTGAAGCAAGTGCCTGTCTTAGAACTGAGAGGTGGTTTCCCATGGAGGCAGAGAAGGAAGGCAAGAGCATCAGTGACAGCTTGGGCATGAGTTCCTAGGCTTCCAGCTAGTTTCAGTTCTCTCCTACATAGCTACCATAAATAATAATCAAGGCCCCTAAAGCACTGAACAGCAACTTCCTCTAAACTGCAATTAATATTTAAACAGCCCCCTGTGGTATTTGTTTCACTTTGAACTCTTTTTATGTGAATTTGTCACAAACTCCTAGGAAGAAATGCCCTGGGTTTTTAAGTGTACTCCTCTGTTTGCACAGGGCTACAAGCTCTTCCAGAATACAACTTTGGCTTCCTTAAGGCCCTATTGAGAGAGGTTCTCAAAGCCATGTCCAACTTCAAGCTTGTGGTTAATTCCCATTGTCCTCAGCCCTGCATGTGATCGACAGCAACAAGTGAAGCAGCTCATTCTGCCTTAAATCTGTAGCTCAGAAATGAAAATCATTCCACTAAAATTTGGGGCAGCAAGAAAAAGAGTCTGCATTCAGACTGTCACAGGCTACCAAAAGAGAGAAAAATGGAGCTTGTTTAAGCAGTAGCTCAAATGAAAATAGGCTGAGGGCAGGTAATGTGAACTGTCAAGTACAAATGGGCAGATAACATTACTGGACATCATGGCAATTCCTGCAGTGGAAAATAACTTTCTCTAAAAGTGAAACAGGAAAACAAGTTAGTTGTCTTGTCTAGAGAAAAGTTGAAACTTGCAAAGAGGAAGACATAGATGTAGTATGTACCTAAGCTAGGTCATGAAACCTGTTAATGAAAAGGCTGAAAGCACTTTGTAATGAGATTTTGTTCCCTCATTTTTTATTCTTAAAGGCTAAGGAAAGCATCTGAATTGTAAAGACAGGATCAAAAGTGAAGGAGTGATAAACCAAAGATTAAAATCTAAAGACCTGAGAAATACCAGTGTAGAAACCACAACATGCTGCTCCTGCTGAGCTGCCATCCCATTGAAAAGGGAGTGCAGAAGGAGCCAAGCAGCTGTTCTTCAACAGGAGGAACAAAGGCTGGAATGACACAGGCTCCTCCTGTGAGAAGTCTGGTTAACAGCCAGCTGAAAGCATGATTCAAGGTTGTATTTGCAGCTCAGAAACGTAAATCCATGTCCTCAGTCCTAGAGATCCTTTTCCCCTGTCTTTTTGTTCTAGGACAAAATTTCTTATGTTTTCTTACAGTTGTGAGAGTCTGAGCTATATGATTCTGCAATTACCTTCAGACTCTCGTAAGACTTGCTCAATTAAGTTCTATTTTCCCTCTGTGACTCCTTACTGCAAGTCTGGATAGGAAGTACATTTAAAGTTACTGCAAAACTTGTCAACTTGTGCTTTTTTTCCAGGAGCTTTTACTACTAGCAATATATAAAAAACAAACTGATCTTTAACAGATTCTCTTGTGCACACTTGTATGCTTTGCTTGAAGTGAACTGCACGTCAGAGACTGAACTTCAGTCAGATAATTTGAATCCAGAAGCAGTGAAGAACTGTGGGACACAAGCACAGTATTTTCTTATTCCTACCACAAAAATAACTCAAGTTCAGTCCTCACTCCTTAAGCACCATCAGCTACTCATGTTGGAGAGGATGTAGGAAAGGATGTACACAAACTGAAGCCAACATGATTTGAACAGAGGGCAAGTAAGGTTGTTCAAGCCTAGTAATGCAGGCTGTCCTTCTCTGCACGTGATCTCATCACAAACTCAAGGCAGCTCTCAGCATGGTCTCACTTGCACTCAGGTTTGTTTGGGTTAGTTCTTTTTGTTTGTTATTCCTTAAGCTTACAAGCCCAAAAGCATATGTACTGACCGCTTCAGATTACATGGTCAAGTGCTCCTTCACTGGAAAGGTGTTAATAAGTCACTCAATTCAGAGATGGAGCGAGGTGGTGTGATAGTTAAAATGAAAGCAATGATCCCGCTTGACCCCATGTCAGCTCTTCTGCTGGTGTCTTTGAAACAGGTAAACTTTTTGTACATGAGTTCAAACAGATTTAGTATGTTTCAAGGTACAAGAAGCTTATGTATCTTGTCAGTCAGAGGTAAGTGTTCACTTCGCTTTTGTCAGCTAATCTTAAAGCAAATTCTTTGTATGCATTCAAGTGCAAGGATGCATTAAGCTGGTCAGCAACAATGCATGTGCATTTTGAAAAACTCTTCTGAACTTCTCCAAACTATTTTAGGAACAATGATTATTTCTCAGCCTGTTGGTTCATTTTGAAGATGTTTCTTCCTAGCAGAGACCAAGCCTGAATTTTGTGTTGTTTATGTGACTATCTGCATGGAAGTATTAGACTGGATTTTAGCAGTAAGAGGCAGCTAATCCAAAATTTCATAATGTAATACACCAACAAGAAACTAGTTTAAAGAAAAAAACGAGGTAATTAACAGGTAGATATGTAAATATATAGTACAAAATATCTTACTGAAATGTGTTATGGTAGTTTAAATACTTGTATTGTTGCACCAAGGAAGAAGCATTTGTAAATGTTTAGGAATTAGGATTATCTTGTCCAGATAGTCTTTGCCCTGAAGCCAGAGGGGGCTTTACAAGTGGTCAAGAGGAATAGAAGTTGTCAGTTGCTGGAGTTAAGTCTACAGATATATTTTCAGAGTGTGAACTCCAAGAACTTTGAGCGAAAGGATTAGAACAAAAGCCGTGGTAGTTACACTACCATGTATTTTTCTAAAGTTTTTTGTGTACTGTTGCTGCAGAGAAATAAGGACTCTTTACTTTCTGAAGTGCAATGACTACAGAAACCTCTAAAGTAATTTTTATAGAAGAAATGCTCTGATCTAGTTTGATTCCCTTGAAGCTGTGGCAGGACAGCAAAGTCCAGCCTTAGCTATAAAGAGCAACTCATTTTTTCAATTGTTCTGCAAGACCCGCAAAATATAGTGCTCTTCAGTTGTCAGTGCAGGAAAATGGATCCTTTTTTGTACGCTGGTTTGGATCTAGTATCACAGTATCTTTCTCACTATATGAAGCAAAGCAATTAACCTCCCTTGGGTTTTTGTCATCCCATGGTGTACAAGACATTTCTCCACTCCGTACTGTTTAAACATTTCAATTTTGTATAATGCATAACTTGCTCATGTAGAACTCACAAGTAATTATTGTCTGCCAACTAGTCGAGAGTCTTGTAGAAGAGATGATTTTGTAAGAGAACAATGTAATTTTGCACCTTGGAAGTGGCATGTCAAGAAGGTATTTTAAGTAGCACAAATAGCACAGTCATGTTGTAACGATGTAAAGTTACCACATCCATCTCTTCCATGGCACTATGAAAACAGTTTGAAAAGAAAGCCTAGTTATTAATCTACAGATGGTATTTTGGAGGTTTCTAACTAAACACAGCCAGCAGCTGGAAACCAAGTATAAATACACAATGGCACCAGTCCAGGGACCTTACCTATTCCACATAGGCTTTTATTGTTCTGCATTTGAAAACTGCAAATCAATCACTCTCGAAGTGTCTCAAATGACAAATATAATTAAACCCATTATGTGAGTATTTCCTGTTTACACAGAAACAAAGCTGCAGGTTTAAGAATCACAAAGCTAACTTTGCTTGTGTTGTATTTAACTCCGCTAAAAAGAGCACTAGAAAATGAGCAGACCGGTTGTTGCTACATTAGCAACTAATATTAGCTCCACTACATGAGGAATTACTGGGAGTTATCCAGCAATAGTCTGAGCTGTGCCAATGGAAAGTCAAGAGTTCAAGTATGTACATATCTTTCATAGCTGTCACTCTTCTGCACTGCAAATTGTTTATCTCTGAGCCAAAGCTGTAACTACTTCAAAATAGGATTGTGGAACTGTTTTACATAGCAAGTTTTGAAAAATGGTTTTATGTGAAGCTGCACAACTTCATGTGTGGTGTTCATGTGTTCTTATAAACAGTGCTGAGAACAAACATGCTGTAAATAGGTGCTTCATCTAGACTGGTTACATTACGGGTTGTCCGTTTCAGTAACGTCACAGAACAAGGAAAAAGCAGCATATTCAAGTAACTTCTATGGTGCTTTAACCTATACAGATAAATATACCATGCATTTCACATTCATTTGGCAGGATGGACTATTTACAGGCTCTCAGACTGTGCTATGCTTTCATTTTACGAAATGGTTTCACTTAAAGCTTCAGGTTTTGGGGTGTTCAGTACTTGGGGCCTAATCTGCTTTTGTAAGGTCATGTAACTGCCATGAAATATTTAGCAGGGAGAGGAGGAGTTCTTAACATGACTGATTTATATCTTCCTCATGATAAAATTAGGTCTCACAGCTGCACATGGTGCTGATTTGTTTTAGCTAAGACAGCAGATAGCTACAGCTGTTTGTTGTACAACAGGCACATGACAGCTTGCAGCCCAGCTCCATCAAAACCAGTGTAACTGCACAGTGTAATGTAATAGCAAATTGTGCTGCAGGAGTTTGTTAGCACTGAGGTGTTGCATAGCTGTGTTAAAGGTAACTTCAGTTATCAGGAAAACATAAGGGAATGAAAAACTCATCCCCCTCCTCTGCTCTCCCATGTAACTTCCCTCCATGCTGATTTCCTGCATTGCTCTAAAACAGTGCTCACTCCCCAGAGTTGAGCTTTGGCTGCTGCATGGAGACTACAGTGCAGCTCCTCCACAGTGCTTCACCCTGCTTTCTTCCACTGGGGTTATTCACTGAAGCTTTTCCTTCTGCTGCTTCCCAACTTTTCTCCTCCCAGTTGCCATTTAATGCACAAAACAGATGTGCATTTGGGATTTTGCTATCAGTCTTGCAGCAACTGAGGTTGTTGATTATGGCTTAATTCAGAAAACAAATTACTCAAAATCTAAGCAATATGTTTAGTTCTTAAATGACTGAGAACTCTCACAAAAATTGACAATGCAAAGCTGTAGCAAAACTTAAAAATATTAAAACCTCATTCCAAATAATTACTTGAGAAGACCTACTTGCAAAACTGAGAAAGTAAACAGCTTTCTCCTCCCACAGGGCCAAGATCTGACACACAGTTTTTTCACTTGTGATTAGCTTAGAGAGTTTATTTCATGCTGCTATCTCATAAATCTGAACAATGAAGCTGAAGTGGTTCTAAAAGCCTTGGGCATGTCTGAATTTGAGAGGAGGAGGGAAGAATTAGTTCTCCAAGGGACAGAAGTAATCTGCAGCCATGGCCAGTGACACTTAAAATAAGGCTGAAACTGCAGTTCAGCCACGGTGCTGTTATGAAATTGCTGCCATTGTTAAATTAGTGCCTCGTTTTATCATTACATGTTGAGCAGTGGTACACATCTTGACACATAATTTTAATAATAGCTTGTAAGTGTCAGTGATAATGTAATCTGTTTAACAATGAGCCCAAAGATGATCCAGAAGAGAGTGTATTATGCCCTGATAAAGCAGCTAATCTGCATAAAACTTATGACAAGCCAGACCTTTTCAGTGTTGAATAAGCTGGCTGAATATTCATTTTTAAGGCACTGTCCGAATTGCTTTGGTCACAGATGACTATTTAAAGCCCATTCTAAAGCTGGCAAATACACCAGGGAAATAACACAAGAATGAAAAAAATACACAAAATCAAACAGTCCCCATAAAAAGTCTGCCTCTAGCTAAAAGCCCACATGATTAACATCAGCAATAATGGATCCAATGCTAGCAAAACATAGGATGACATTTGTTTCAACTACTTACTGGCCACTTCTGTATAGGATTGGTGCAGGGCACAGCAAAAACTCTGATTCCACCTTTTTGGGTTTTTCATCTGCAAAACAAATCACATGAGATGACTGTACTGTTTAATTGAGATGGTGATATGTAACGGTGCTATGAAGTCCAAACTAGTACCCAGCATACTGTAAAATGGAAGGGATTGTCTGGATCTTGCAAGCAAGGCAAGCCCAAGTTAGGAAGAAAGCTGCTTTTTTGAAACTCATACTTTGTGAAGGGCATATACAAACCCAGAGTTAACGTTAAATCTGTCATATTGCTTACTTAATGTATGTCAGATCATGTTCTTGCAGAGAAATGTTTGCTTAGAATCAAGGCCTTTTTTTTTTTTTTTTGAGAACATCATTTAGACTTTCCTTATATTTGAAAGGTGTGTGTTGGTTTCTGAGTGAGCTCAACACAGGATTTGAGTTAATGACTGTTCTATCAGTTGAGACTGGAGTGTTTTCTCAAGTGTTTCTCATGCTTTTTGGTGTCTCAGTGCTTGCAAAGGTCATAGACGTTTATTTGCAGAGCAGCGTGCCCAGCAGAACACTCCTTTTCTGTAGCTGTGAAAAGCAGAGGAGAAATACAGTTCCACCCTGCAACTGCGTAGCAGAAGACAGCAGTAAGCTTGGAGGGCATCCAGAAAGTGACCAAGGGGTCAAACAATAAAAACCCTGTACACAGTGGATATTGTATTTGCTGAAGGGAGCTCTTTTATCTTGTTTTTTTGGTAAACTGGGAAAAACTCTGTTCATGTCCACATGTCATCCTCCCAACTTGCCCATAGAAGAAATGTTAATTTCTGTACTGGAGCTGCTCCTGCAAGCATGGACTAGTTCCTGATTTGGCAGGGCGGGGAGATGAATGATCTGTGAGATAAACTTAGAGATGACTTGGTCCTGCACTCAGGGAGAAGGCAGACATGCAAGTAGTTCAGGGGCAGCTGAAGGAGGAGCTGTTAGCATAAATGAGCTTTTCTCATGTGCTATAATCTGCACTGACTGCTTGGCCTAGATTTGAGGCTAGTTGTGAGGTGGGGAAGAGGGATTAGCACATTGCCATATGTTTTTGTCTTAATGGTATGTTTCATAGATTATTTTTCTATTCCACAGCTACATTTGGCAGGTTTCCTTTCCAGCATTTGGTAATGGTTCTTTATAAATGCAGAAAGAGAAAGATGCCAAATGTATCTTTCAAAACCTGAAGAACTGACAAAAAGGTTGGCTCTGAGGCTGGTCCCAAAGAGGCACCCAGGCTATCAGTAAGGGGAACTGTCACAGTGTCCTCCATTACAGGCTCATGGTGAGGGCTCCGCTGAGAGCACACCGGTTTTCTGTACAGGAGAACACAACATTGGAACAATTTTCTTTTTCTTGGGAGCACCTCCTTCCTCGCACTAGAGCTCAGGTCCTTCCAACCCTTCTCATTTAGTCTCTCTCAAGAGGAAACTGCTTGCAGCCCAGCATAGAGCTGCAGAGACAGCTTGTGTATTAGAAGAAGGATGGCATCAAACTTCCCTATTACCTCCCTGTACTGTTCAGTAAACATTTGCTGTTGTCCATTGCTGAAGACAAGAAGCTTGGTGGGTTGCAGCAGGCCTTTGGCAAGACCCCATGCAGCAGATTGTGTTTTTATGCTGCAACATATAATAATACATCACTATGCCATTTCCTTCCCTTTGTGTGCTTTAGCGCACCCTTTACTGAAGCCAAGAAAAGGAAAAGCAGCCCAGAGATCTACTTGGAAATTCTCACATCAGATGCTAGAAAGTATTTGGGGGCTTCATCCTGTCCAAGTGTAGCTATTTCTACCATCTCAAAGCAGACACACATGCTCTGTACAGCTTTAAATGACTACATGATCAGGGAATCAGAGACACCAAAGTCAGAAAACACTCTTAAAGGTCATTTAAAGAAGGCAATGCGGTTCATGCATTTTTCAGTGACGCTTATCTAAGCTTTTAAAAGGCTTTCTAGGTAACCTACTCCAGACCTGAGAAATGTTTACAGACAGAGTTGTCCTAATAAAGCTAGAGCTGCTGCAGAATTTTAAGCCTGTTGCCTCTTGGTCTCTTCTCAGTGGATTTAGGTTACTATTTACTATTACAAAAAATCGTCAACTTTGACCATGCCTCCTTTTTGGTAAATGTAAGAAATGCACTTTGTCACTCCTTCCTTACAGTCTGTGTGTTCTCTTGGCTTCTGCCCATCCATGCCAGCTTCTGCTGATTGCTCCACGGTGCACTCACAGCCTACTCCAAATGTGCAGCAGATCAGAATCCAGGTTGCTAGAGGCTAGTTTTGACACCACAGGCCCTGATTTGAGTAGCACTACAACCTAGCAATCATTAAGTACTGTAAGCCTGTTTGCTGTATTGTACCAATGCTACTAATTAATCCCCAAACTGTTGTTACAATAGCAGCAACCACTAGCAGGACAGGGGAGGCTTACATTTGTCATACTTGTGAAAAATAACTGCATCTTTCTCTCTTGCATCCTGTAGGTCCCTATCTCCAGCCATACCTTAGGGGACTCCTAAAGATCTTGAACACACAAATACCACTATGAACTTACCATATGGACGTGAGCCTCAAAACACTCATGTGAAGAAGGTATGTGCTATTATTTTCACTGCCCAGATGGATGGACTGGGGTTGTAAAGAGGGGAACTGCTTATAGTAAAGTCAGAAGCAAACCTGGAATAGAACTGGGGAACTCCTGACTTGCAAACAAGACACCCAAATGTAAATTTGTCGCTATCTTAGTCATGTTACTGATATCTCCCCTATTGACCCTAACTAGTGTGAAATTAACTTTCTTCACCTAGAACTAGGCCTGTTTACCCATTTCTCCAAGTAAGAAAGGTACACCAGGATAATAAACACAACTGTACTAATTCAGTCATGTTTTAAATTCTAGTTCTATAAAGATAATCCATAAAGCAAGTGTAAATAAACAAATTATAACTTAATATGGGGAACAAAGGTGACAATTTCAATTGAAACAGAAGGGAAATTGAAACAAAAATATTAACACAAGGTGCCTTTATCCAGAACCACGCTATTCTCTTATTCTTTCAAACTGCTTTAGAAAATCTTTAACAGGTGAGAGAAACTGGAAGAAAGTATACTGGAAACACAAGTTGAATAGGATAGGAATTCAAGACAAGCTAATACAAAAATCAGACATTAGGTAGGGGAAAAAAAGTTTGTTGTTGTTGTTTTTTCTCCAGGCCCACTTTTTGTCATTTTTCCAGTCTGTCTTGCTTCTAAGGCACACTTCTCAGAGCAAGAACTGGATGCAATTCTACTAGCTGTTCCATTTCTGGATATTAAAAATGGCAGAGGTTTCTGTTAATGGTACTTTTTTCCACCACCATCTCCCTTTTGCTAGTTCAGGGAACAGAGCAGCAGACTAGGACTAATCCAGATCCTGACCTGACATTTCCTCTGCCCTATTAAGTTAATGCACTGAGCAACAGAGAACCAATTTCTGAAAATTTTGCCTAACATGATATTGTCCATTGAGATTCTTAATAAGATAAGCAAATAGTTTGTGTTATGTTTTTGGAGTTCCTCTAACTTCTGAAGCCCTCTGCTCAGAAGAATTTCCCAAAAGACAGTATTTTGACAGAAGAAGAACTAAGGATTACATCATCTGACCAAGGGTGAATGCTAATTAAACAACACTGATGATTAGGAATCACTTCTCTGAGAAGCACAAAGCTACAGGCAAAGTGCCTGTAGAAGACACCATGGTCACTTTGAAAAGGAATTCCTTTCTGCATGTAAGGAAGTTTCTATCCAGATAGGGATCTGGCTGCACTGAGAGTAATTGCTGGAGAAGAATGCTGCTAAAGAAAGCTAAACAAATGAACTATGTCAAAATGCACGGATGGTGTTATTTCATGGGGTCAAACACTGGTCACAGTTTACAGCTAATGGTCATCGGTGGCAAGTTCAAACCACAGTGTGAGATGTGAACCAACTTGCATTCTCTTACTAATCCTCAGAGCTCTCCCATTTTTCTTTCATCCATACCTTTCTCTTAAGACTTGAATTAACTGAGGCAATGATGGGGAGAGGGAAATCACTTATGAAGAAATATGAAGGCAGATGATCCCAAACTCAGTACTTACGGATGGTAGTTCCGTTCACTTGGTAGGTGCAAGTAATGCCATCGGTTCTTCCACCAAGGGTTAAGCCACTTCCTCTAAGAACAACCTGGAACTCCTCTGGAGAAGAAAAAATAATCACCTGTCTTCAGTGTGCTGCAATAAGGACTAAATTTAGAAGGGGAGAATTTCAATACAGCTAGCAATAAATGAAGCTCAGCATAGCAATGGTTCAAACCTAGAACACATTCTTTGATTCCTAGTACCTTGCTCTTCTGTTAAGTCATTACAGGAAAAATAAAAACTGTTCCTGAATCAGTATCAACTTAATTTGATTTTGACTAGCAACAGGACCTTTGTAAGTGAATTTCCTGCATCTCAGTTGCACATGAGGAAAGCTTCCCATTGAGTATTTGGATAAATAAGGAGTCTGGGCATCTCATAGGAAGACTCTCCAGATTCTGAGCAGGTCCACTTAAAGTGTTCTCTACTGTCTCTCCTTCTCGGAACTAGTTCTCCGGAAGTTGTGTAAGGGCCATACTATTTGTGTGGTTTGCAGAGGAGGAGGTAAAAGAGTTTATTTACTAAGGCCACTGATTTCATTGAGATGATTTATGTTTATCAAAGACATCAAAATACAGAGATGTTGCAACCAACTTATTTTGTTTGGTTTCAAAGCATGTGTGAAACGTGGAACTAGAAAGAGGACAAGCCCTTACAATTTAGTATAAGTCTTCTACATAAATGTTACCTCATGCTGTACCAAAACAGTCAAATGCTTTACTGATCATGCTCTACAGATTCAGGGCACTGTAAATATTCTCATGTGTTTATTTGGATTTAAATTATCAGGATTTCCAGAACTTGACTGGGTCACCATAGGTAAGAATTTGTGTCACAAAATGTAATGGTGCTTTGAATACAAGGGTAAATGCAGAGCGTGACTAATGACACAGCGGGAGATTAAGTGTCTCAAAGTTTATGTACAAACTAAATTATAAGAGCAGGCCTTGGAAGACAGCTCCTGAGGAGAAAAATGATCCAGTAGAGAAGGATCTGATTTACTTTGAATTCCCTGAGAATTTTTTAGGTAGAGTTGCTTGTTTTCTAGATGACTTGTGGGGTTTTCCTTTGAATAAAATACGGATATCAGTCCTATAACAATTCCACAATGATTAAAAACTTACCTCCCACACAGACACTGGATGGTTCCAAATATAAAATCTCAGTGCATGATTGCTTCAGTATCTGTCACAAGTAAGGAAACAGAAATGGTTTTCAGAATGCTGTTTCAGTGAGGAATATTTTAAAACAAATGCCTGTACCTAGAAGATGCACATGTACAGCTACAGATTGGATTTGCATGTGCCTGACTTTGTAGAACATTATTGTGAACAATGTAAAACTTCTGCATGTTAGCACAGTCTAATCTATGAGGAGTTCATAAAACTTGGATTAGTATGTTAAACTTGGGATACTCCTCAAAAAGATTTCTGGCCTTGAAATTTCTGTCCAGTTCCCTGACTTAATTTTCCATGGAACTCAATCCTGAGGTTTAAGCCAATAGTTAGTCACAAGGAGCCCGATCCAAAATCCAGCCCAGGCAAAAGTCTTCCAATAACCTGTGGGTCAAGCCAAGTGCATGTTATTCCAAGTCCTGGATTCTTGCCCTATGTAAAGCAGAGCAAGAACGCACGGCTTTCTTGAACTGCGTTCTGTTGTACGAGGATTTTTATTTTACTGCTGTATTAGCCAGCCTGCTTTGCTTCTCCAATCAGTCATGGAATATTCTGCTAGAGGGCTGGGACAAAAATGATATTGCTACAGCTAACTTGAGAGATAAAGAGGACGGAATGTAAGGAGAAGGAAGAACTAGACAAATTAGAATGACTTGTACTAAAAAAGGTGGTTGTGGACATTTGGCTTAGTTTCCGCCAAGTCTGCCCCTCTGTAAGCAAGTAATAGTAGATTTCTGCTAACTCGGGGGAAAAAGTCACTTGAAACTTGTAGGATTTAAAAAAGAAAATGCTTAACTTTTTCTACCCTCACATAATAATGTGATTTTACTCAATGGTTAAGATTCTTTCACTTTCCTGTTATATTTAAATAGCTTGTTTCTGGTATGTTATTTTTAGCAGGCATTCTTATGTAGTACTGTATGAAATCAAATCATGTGCATAGTATGCTATCCTGTTACCGTCCCTTCTGTACTTCCATTTGCCAAAACTGCCTGTTCTGGAGCTGGCCTGTCAGTAAATGTACCTGTTTTACTCTCAGATCCTTTTTGTCCCTTTAAATGCTACCTTTTTCACTCTTCCCTTGGCTGGTGATTTTTGTTACTACATACCCAGACCCAGTAGAAACAATAACATTTGTCACTGCACATAGCCAAAAAGCATGCAGGGTTCTAAGGAAAAAAAAAAAAAAAAAAACTGCCTGTCTCATTTAACACCTTCCAAATCACCTGTCTCCCCACAAAGTGCTGTGCACAAATTATTTTTGTAGTGCTTTCAATGCCCATTTATAAACACAAAGCTGTATCTAAAAACTTTAAAAAGAGACCTTGCAGGCACATACATTT
This sequence comes from Heteronetta atricapilla, assembly GCA_011075105.1. Lineage (NCBI taxonomy): Eukaryota > Metazoa > Chordata > Aves > Anseriformes > Anatidae > Heteronetta > Heteronetta atricapilla. The sequence continues at coordinate 65,503,374 of CM021734.1, read as the reverse complement.
GGATGAGACACAGCAACAGAGATCTTTGGAAAGAATGTAGCTTGAAGTTCAGTGTAAGTCAAGCAGTTTATAATAGCTGAAGATCTCATTCTCTTGCTTCCAAAAAAGGACTTAGCTTTTTGATTGCTATTTCAGTGGAGGGAGAACTGTTCCTTAGTTTATTTTTGGAGAAAAATAATTAAGCATCTTGTGCAAAATAAAGGAATAAAGCATTTTATTCCTTTATTGTAAAAACATGTCCTGTTATTTCTCTGAAGGCTGAGTCCCATGAATAGTCCCATTTAAATCAATGAGACTATGGACTTGTTTCAGTATGAATGATTTAGCCCTTGATCTAGTTTGGCAGTAACAAGGCCCACAGAATTCACTAGGATTTTTTTTGCATTAGAGTAGCTCCAGATCCACATGAAGAAACTTAGTTCTTATATTGTCACCCCTTTGCTCACTGGTGAACTAGGGCTGCATTATGAATTGCAGTGTAGGGGGGACGTGGAACAATGACAGATACTCGAGTCATCTGTCTTTCTGTAGAAAGTAGTATTGTAGCCTCACCATATTTGATAGCAATTTTCTAATGCCATTTCCAGATGGAATACAAAGCAGGGAAATAACTTCTTTGGACATGCTTAACTCCCTTTGCATTTAGAATAAACAGTGGGGGGAGAAAACTGCAACTGATACACAGTATAGCATTGAATTAATTATCAAATTTCATGAACAAAAGGGAATTGTAATAGTTCAGGATACTCTTCCCCCATGGTATTTCTACATATTAATATTTCTACATGTAGATGTGCTGTTTGTGACAAAGCAGGAAATCAGTAGATCAATACTGTTCTTAGAAATAAATAATTGCCCTGACACTGCTTTTCATCATTTAAACTATTGTCATTCTCCATGTAGCTTGAGAAAGCTGTGCTCCCCAAACATGCTCAGTTTCTTGGCAAGGGTATTTGACTTAATGCTGTCATTTGCATGCAAACTAAGCTCATGCTAGGAAAGCTCTGAAGTTTTTCTATTTTCCAAATAGTTTGCTTCCCTTTGAAGCACTACTTCCCTTGATAGTCCATACTCATTAAAAATATATATTGCTATAGAAATCTGCTTTGTTATCCCTGAGAATCTCTCCCAACAATCAAGCAACCTTAAGAAGCAAATATCAAATGTACAGAGTTTAATCAGGTGGCACCAACCTACGAGTATACAGATAGCTCTTCATTCAGCCTCCATTTTCTGGGTTCTTCCAAACACTCCCTCAAAGCAAAATTTTAACAAGATGGAGAACAACTTTCAAAGGCAAATCAGAAACAACATTCATGCAAAAGGTCCAATCTTATTAATTTTAACAGGCGTAATGATTTGGAAAGGCTTTGCTCAAAAAAGTAAGTTAACTAACATTTAGCTGTCACAATGGAGAACCTGTAAGTATTTCCAAAGATGGCAATCAACACTTGTTCTTAATCATCTTAAAAGGATGTATGGAATCTTAAGGCTTTTTCCCTCTTCTTTTTCTGGCTCATGCTTTTCTATCTGTTTTAGTATTCATTCCTCACTCTTTCCATGCAAGGTATTCCTTCCAAGCTAGCACAATGCACTCCAATAAAAAAGTTTCTCTTTAGGATGAAGGATGTGAAAGCATTGTACACATTTTGCCTTAGATCTGTGTTCCATTACTAAATGTGCTTTTGCACCTATGGATTGAGACTGTTGCTGTTCCACCCTTTTGAGTAGCCTTCTGGAATAATCTTTCAAGAGCTTATGAAGGGTACTCAAAAGAGATGAGGGCTGTCTAACCTCCCCTGTTCTAGACAAGGGTGCCTTACCAGGCACTTAAAAGGAGTAGTACTGGGCTTATGCACAGAGGGTGTGGGAGTTAGCACCCACAGCTGAACTGTAGTATTCTTGCCACTTGTGCAGCCAAAGAGGAGGATGAGGTCGATCTTGACAGTAACAGCTTTTAGTGGAGCTTTCTCCTTTGTGCATGCTATGGAAGCACATTCAAACAATGGCAACACACAAACCAAAGCATTTATATAATTTCACAGCCCCCCCCCTTACATACTAAATGTCAAAACTAACTTTAAACTATCTTGCTGTGGAAACCTGGACTGCAAAGTCAGCAACATTGAAATGAACTCTTCAAAAGTCTGTACTATGCTTCCTCTTCTCTGGTTCAGGACAATCAGAGGGAATGATTTGGCATTGCGAAGTCATTATTTTTAAAAACTTACTGACTTACTGCCCCCAGGAAAAGTTGAAATAATCACTATATAAGGCCATCCTTGAATAGGATACTTAAGCACTCTGCTGAAGTACAATAAATTCAAATATGACTGTAAACTGCCTTAGTTTAGCAGCAAGCAGAGGAGAGATTTAGAGTTGATGTCATTCATTTCATTGCCAGAATGCCACACCAAATAGAGGGCTCTGTTCTCCAAAGCTTACAAAGGCTTTCCTTCTAGATACCTCCCTGAGTGCTAGCTGTCCCAGAATCAAATATTTCCCCACAAAACGAAGTGCAGAATAGAGTTAAAACCTGTTTGTCTGTGTCTTGCCTCCTTACAGCTTCAGAAAGGAGTAACTGGAAGGAACTACAGAGGGGTTCTTGCAAGTCTGAGGCAGAACCATGCTATGCAGAATTGGTTACAGCTGGGAATACCCAGGGGTTCATCAAAATGGAGAGGACTGTATCAAAATCACAGCTGTAGGCTTGTCATTTTAATGCTCATTAGGAACCATGTGTGGCTGCTGGAAAAAGAGGGCAATGGTGCTGCTCTTTAGGGTGGTCACTCTCCTGTACTTAAGGAAAATGAGACATGAAATTCAGGCCACAGATGTCCCCTTGTTCAACAACACAAAAAATAGACTGCTGAGAAAACCTTATTCTGTAGCTCCTCCACATGCAGTGTTTGTTGTATAACTGCCATATTGCAGCAGCTAAGCATCTGACTAAAAGAAAAGGTTAGGCTGTGCTTTCTACAAACAGTTATTACAAAAGCTACCTCCACAGCAAGCAGCATAAATGCAGCTTATGCTCAGTGCAGCAAACAGCACCCCGCACAGCTTCTGAGGGTTAGCTGAAGGCAAAAGAGCCTCAGAGGCTTTTAGTGAGATCACATCTTATGGCCATTAAGTGAATGGATCCTGTACAGGTTTCATAGCATTTCTCAGTATTGCAAGTTAATCATTTTGGAATACTTCCAAGAGCTGAAGTTATCAGAATAAAGGTTTGTGAACTATCCAATGGGCACTCAAAAGCAAATTCATCCTTGATGTAAACTCATGAATGTAAACTGGGATGCAATTTGGTTAAAAAAAAAAAAAAAAAGAAAAAAGAAAAAAAGCTTCCTCTTCTGAAAGGGTCACTTGCAGATCAGCTGCTGGTCTGCTCAGTTCTGAGTACAAGCTATCACGTTCCTAAACTGCATATGGAACTGTAGGCACATGGATGTTCATTTGAATACGGTAGGATGTGATCCTGCCTAACAGAGAAGTCCATGGCTGGATCAAGGCTTGATGTCCCTTGCAGAACATGAGATTCAGCTTCCTTCCACAACAGTTCTGTACTATCTGGCAGCTGTTATAGGCTCTGTCCTTTAGAGGATCCTCTACATACTCCACTGTTCTTATCACACCCTGTTTACTGGCTCACTTACAGCTAATGGCATAGCAATGGTACAACACTGCAAGTCCAGCCAACTGGCTGGTTCAGGTTTTCATTTGAAGTTCTATGTTGTCTGATTTGTCACCTATCTCCACCCCTCAAGCTATTTCGGAGGTTTAGCATGTATATAAATGTCTCAAAAACAGTTGTAGAAATCCCTGCCATTTTACCAGCTTCTCAAGGTGGGACTGCTTTTCACCTCATCAATTTCCATCCAAGAAATCTGTCTGTTAGTCAGTACTTAAAAGCCCCATCAATCCACACAGGTGGCCAGGATTTCTGTGTGTTTCCCACTAGAAGATTCCTGAATGCTGATATAAACTGCACTGCCTTCTTTATAAGTGGTTTAACATTTGATTCAATTAGAAATGTTTTACAGAAACAGTGTCAGTTTCTGACCTGCAGGTGTCCGAATTAAAAAGAGAATTGTGTTTTGTTAGAATTATTTAAGCTGCAGAAACAATACAGCTATGCAGATAATTACATTAGCATAGAAAAGGCACGTGTCCTTGCAATAAATTAGAAAGAGACGGCCAAATAACTGGATGAAATAAGTCTCACCACTGCTTATATGCTTTGCAGACTCCACCTCTGTTTATAAATTTTGTCTTGTCACAGGTCTTGCCCCTGCTTTATGCAAACATTTATTCCCATAGAAAGCCTGCCTCCTGCATCTTCCACTGTCTCTTTAACTTGTCATATACTGGGACCAGGTCTGCTTTGACTCACTTTTCATCCTTGCTGCTGCCTCTAAAAGTTCTGGGAATTTGAACTGTACAGCTCCTGCTGTACAGCTCTGTAAGTATTTTGCCTACCATATCCTTGGAACATACTGCAGAACAGAGCTGTACCATGCGGTACAGTGCTACGCGCAGGCTAAAACAACGATTTTCCCTTCCAGCACTTTAATGAATTTCATGTTCCAAGAAATTGTGAAAACAATGCACTAGTAACGAGCCATGAGCAACCCAACTGTACATCGACAATTAACAAAATATGCTAAGTGTCAATTCATTTCACAGCATCATTCGATTTTGTTTAGCCCCAGCATGCAGTTCAAAAGTTTTTGGCAGCAAGTAGCACCATAAATCATAACTCTCATGGCATCTGTTCCTCCCCAGAACTGTAGATGGAGTTTGGGATTTGGGGTAGGTCATCAGCACAGCTGGAGTCTTTATTGAACCACCACATCGATTTTCAAGTCTAGAAACCAGAAAATGATACACGGATGTGTAAAGTATCTGATTCCTGGTTCGAAGATGAATGTAGGCACGAAGTGCTGGAGGAAGAGTTTTTTGACAATTTTGATCATATGTGGCAGATGAATAATTTTGAACAAAGGATTTCCAGAGACGCTTCCATGAACTCTACGTACAGTAGTAAAACAAATGCATCTAACTTGCTTCTCCAGTACCAAGTTCTGAACCAGAAAAACATTTACCTTTTATGAACAATCTCATTTGCTATATTTGCATTTGACAAGCCATGAGAAAGATATGCTGACAGTGCAAGATAATCACTTTCACAGTCAGCGTGCAAAAATATATTTGCAGTAGTATGAGCTCCTGCTCGTTGCACTCTGAGCCTGCAGCCTGGAGCACTGCCTGTTGACATTCTGCCAGCCAGTCATGTGTACACTTGCTGCAAAATGTGTGTTGCACAATTCAGAAACATGGCAAAAGAGTGCTAAAAAAGCTTTGAATGCTAGTTTACTAGCAAACTCCAAATACTGGATTTTCTATAGATTTACACCCCTTTACTTCCCTTTCTGACAGAGTTCTTCATTTTCTTTAACAATGCTATAAACACAACATAGTGAGCAAACCAGAACTAATTGTGAGGAAAGCAGATTTAGGTCCACGGCAAACCACAAATAGAACTGAAACTGGAGAAGCCATGTTCACAGTTTGACACAGAGACAACTGTGCCTTTCCTCATACAACGTACCAAGTACATCTCTCAGTTATATATGACACCTACATCAGGAAGAGCTGCACCTCCTTCACTTCCCCCTTTGACCAAGATGTAGTGGTACACATATGGTACTAGTCAGCCACCTGCAACCCTGTAATTGTTGCTGCAGAACATTGGTAATTATTTTAAATGTACTGAAAGGGAAGGGATAGGTGAGGAAAGAAGATGCTACACACAACAGCTAACTTGCAAACAGCATCTGTGAGGGGCCCTGACAGCAAAATAGCACTTAAAAGTAACTTTAGCAAGACTAGTCTCAGTTGGATCTGTGCATGCAGGCAAAGCTTTCTGGTTGTCAGCTGCAACACTGAAGCTGTGTTGGCTGTTTGCTGATTAGGGACTGCCCTACCTTTTGTCTCCCACTAATTGCTAATATCAGGGAGTGTCATACACCTGTACAGCTAGCTGGTGCTTGGAGAGCAGCTACATAGGTGGTAGGCAGGAACAAAGCTGCTGGAGTGCAAAGGTTGTTAAGAGGTAGGCACCAGTTTTTGTAGCAGTGTACATAAAAGAGGTGTAGAAAGACTGGGTTAGAGCTGTGTGAAACTGAGGCTGTGGAACAAAGTGCCCGAGTTAGTTCCTTCTCGGGTAAGTTAATACCTTCTTGAGCTTTGTCCTAGCTTGGAGCTGTAAAAAAAGCTTAGAAGCATTTTCAATGAAAACACTGTTGTACTATTGTTTGGGTTAGTCATTTCCAGCTAGGTTGGGCGAAGGGCCTGTCTGGCCAGACCGAGTCAAGAAGAACCAATAGTGGTAGAGCTCCCAGAAGTGGTTGGTTTAATTCCTAATATGACTTTGCTTTGTTTGTTCTGATTGGTTGCATAAGGACTGGGCTTAACCCATGTTTCCATGTGTTTTTATTTTTATATGAGTCATTTAAAAGTTCTATTGGAAACTCTTTTTTTCCTCCTATAACTGAAAACTTTTTTTCCACTATTGCTGAGGCAGTGAAAATAAAGTGAAAGTTAAGCAGGAGGTATTTCAGTGGAGCAGTGGGCTAACTTATTTCTTTTCTTCTAGAGACTGAAGTGCTGACTGTTCATAGAGCAGTTATTTTCCTACTGAGCTGAGTGTTGCAATGTGCAGAAGTGAACGTGTGAAATAAGGGTGGTAAGACTTAGGTCTTATGCATTTGGGTATTGGTAAAGATTTCTCTCTCTCTCTTACAAGTTGTTGGTTTCTTCAGCTGAGTAAGAGTTTTCCCCCTTTATGCTGTGGTACAGTTATGCTTTAAGGTTAAAGGTCTGAAGTAGGTCACAAGACCAAATGAAAATAAGTATAGCCTTTTGATTTCACTGGTTACACCTGAGTAGCCTTAATCGCATTGAAAATATGTGAGTCAGAAACACTCTCCTTAGTCTCTTTAACAAGACTACTCTCTAGACAGGCTGATTTCTCCATGCAGCAGCTAATAGTTAAACTTCTGGAAGTAAATTGCATGTTTCTGAAGTTAAATATTGAAATGTTTCGGATAGTGTTACAAGGTCTGGGTCTTCATGATCTTAATTTAATTGATTTAAAAGGAGGAAGACAGGACAAGTGGGATCTATATGCAAAATGAAATTCCATACCAAATCTACGGGATGTTACTGCATCAAATGTCATTAGTGTTAAAGCAAGCCACATCTTTTGCTGCACATAACCACACCCTTGTGTAAATTCCTGAGGAAAGCCATGAGGCACTAGATGGAAGGCAATCTAGTCAACATCACTTGAAATGAAGCAAATGCTTTTCATAGGAAACACCATTTTGATGCTTCTCTCCAATGAAGTGATGGCAAAGCAACTGCAGCAGTGCTGTACACAGTGGGGACCTACCTCTGTCTGCTGCCAAACATCTGTGCTCTTAACTTGGACTTGCTGCCAATTTCAGCCTACTTCCTGACAGTGCTCGGCACTGCTGCAGACAAAGTGCAACAGGAAAGGATGTGGGGGAAGGGTTGCTATCCTGTCCCCCACTGAAATGAAAAAAAAATCTGAGACATATGGTCTTGCATAAAATAACCATCAGAGAGAGCAGCCTGGTGCAGTGTCAGGTTAGTGAGAATATTCTAATTATACAATGTCTAAGCAGTGCCTCATTTGCAGTCGCTGAGTAAACCAAATGTAGATGACAAAACTGCAGGTCGGAAGAGATGCGTATTTTAACAGCATCAGAACCTTTACCCCCAAATTACTAAAAACAACCCCAAGGCCATTACTTATCAAGTAATGTAAATAAGAATTGAGACAAACTGTTATTTTCCATAACAGGAAAGAAGTTGTTTAGGCTCTTTTTTTTTTTTTAAAAAAAAAAAAAAAGGAAAATCTGTCTCAGAAACTTATTGCTAAGGAAACACTAGATTTCAGATGGAGTTGTGCTTCATTTTCAGCAAGTTTTACAGTGCCCCTTATGTAACAGAACTGATAGCCATGCAGAAGAGCTGACAAGTCTCATCCGAATCACAAGGCATGCTTGTGCTCACGAAAAGTGGAGCCGTGTCAGTTAGGTTGCTGGCTTCTCCAGCTCTCTGTTCTCCAGGAGAACATTATAGGGTTGGTAATATGTCAGAGCATGTCAAATTAAGGGCTGCACAGCAGTGAAGGGTAGAGCAGAACACGTTCAATTCCAGGCCATTGAGCCCCTTTAACAACTACATGCAGTAATTCCCCAAACTATCTACTCAGTCTCAATCACATGGAAAACATAGCACAACGTTAGCTCTCAAGCTTGCACCGAGTGTAGCTTGAATATTAGACCATCCAAGTGGATTAAAGAGGATGACTGATTTAATCAGAGTAATTCTTTTAATGATAACTTGTTGCATTTCTCCTCCCCCCATCTCCTTAAACATTTAATAGTTGGCTTCCTGGATTCCCGGTGCATAAACTGAGCATATTTTCTTCCTACAGGAAATGATCCAATTACGTCGATGTATAATTGATAATGAGCTGTTTAAGCTGATGTTGCTCTTGAAGGGTCTTCACAGCACGAAGTCCCTTTGCCGGCTCTTCTCCCCTCATGCATAGCTCAGGGTGTAATGTAAGGAAAAAGCCGGGAGGGAAGTGTTGGTGTGTTCCAAGTAAGGTAAACAAGGGAGGAATTTCAGCTCTAGTCTGCTGAGCCAGCTTGGAGCAAAAGTATTGACTAATTCAAAATAATTTAGTTCCTTATTACTATTCAATAATCAAATTGCTTGCAGTTTTGGCCAGTGAAAGAGGAGCAGTTCAGACAGAAATGGCTCAGTAAATGCCGGTATTACTAGCTCAATTTAAGAACTGAGGACCAGTAATAACTCAGGACCACCCCAGCACAAAAGCCAGCACAGAGCAAGTCCTTCTGGTAGCATACCTAGTGCAGGTTTCAGAGGCTGATGAAGCAAGGCTGGAGCATGTTTTTGCAAACTAATTGCATTGGGATTTACAAACCTAATGGCTTAAAATCATTCTTAAGGTGAAAGAGCTGTTGCCTAGTCTCAGTGTAGTTGGCTGCCACTTGTTAGACTTCTGTTCTCTTCTCTCCACTGGCTCCAACTCACCCTGCAATGTGTGTCGCTTAACCCCACAGTGCGTATGTCTCCCTGTTGATTTGGGGATAGGCTGGGAGGTGTGCAGGAACAGGCTGACTTCTCACAAAATCTCATCAAAAGCCTGTGTGATCCCTTTTGCTGCTGAAATGTTGAGGTACGAGTGCAGTAATCACACCTGTCACGGCATTCAAGATCTCAAGTGGCAAGTCAGGTGTTCAGAGCTGTTGTCTGCCACTGCTGCAGGTGCTTTATGTAAGGGTCCACTTGGGCCCTACTAGCCTAGCTGTGCACAGTCTGTACAACCTGATGGCAGGAATGCATTGTAATGCAGAGATGGGCACAGAAACCATCCAACTGACACAAATCCCCCAGGTATTCAGTAACAATCATTCACTGTTCCAGAGGGCTTTTACTGTCTGTTCTTTACAATAAGAGCAGCCTTCCCTCTATTATCAACAAGACTTTTACTGGAAAGAATTTTTACAATTAGGCAGTAAGATTTTTATAGTGCTGCCTTCTCATACCACTTGAACAGGAGTCTGCCTCTGGGTATGTTATGAATACGTTTATTTTAAAGGACCCTGGATACATTACAGCCTTTGTTCAATTTTTGTGTTCCTAGTATGCTCCTTTTATGGTTCAAAGTAACCCTGCTTTGGTGTTAGAGTTGACATCCCACAGACACTGAGATTTCCTCTCTCCCAGGAGAGGTGGGTACATGAATAACCTGAGGAATCTTCACTGCATGGGGTAAGGTGCCAGGCAGCAAGTGGTGCTACATATTTCAGTGCTAGCATTTCCACGAAAAACATTTGGTATAAGCACTACTGGATAGATGTATTACTCTGTTCTTCCAATAATCTTTCCTTCCTGTTGTCCTATCTCTTCATCCATCAGTTACACAGCTAACTGACCTTCCTATTTCTGTCAATACCCTTCCAGTGAAGGGATTTATACAGCTGAAGGCAGTAGGCAAGGTACTACAGCTGCAGGTGGGTTGTCCAGACAATGAGTACCTTGCTCCATAGTGTCTCCCCACACCTATGCTCAAGTTCAAGACCTAACGAGTCTTTCATTCGGTTGCAATATTAACTGCAAATTTCCAATTGTTTTTTTTTTTTGATCAAGTTACAACTTTGTGTTAAGGACTAGATTTTTTTTTTCCCGTGATAGGCTTTGCCAACTTAGAACCAATTTAGCTTCAGATGTGCAGTAAAAATTCTTCTACCTAATGCAAGTGCTCAGCTTATATGCCTTGATCGTTTTTTTTTTTTCCCACTGTGTTTAAGGGTGGTTGTACCTAAAATGCCCAATTCAAAACTGAGCACCCAAAAAAGAGATGAACACTTGTATTTATAATCCCTTTCAGGTAGAATTCTCAATAAATTTTAGTAATAATGCAAGGTAAAACAATTCTAGACAGAAATGTTTTTTAAACTATTTCTCTCAAGTTCTCCATGTGTCAAGATCCTGTAGTCTTACTAATTAGTTCTGAGGGATTTCTGAAATAAAAAATATATTTTAACTTCCAGCATTAAGTGCTGCCAACTCACTTTAATACAAAAATGTTTTGAAGTTTACTTCTAACTGCCACGTATTGTAATAATGTTACTGAAGCAAGCTCCATTAATTTACCTTCTTACAGGCCTTGTCCAGTTCTGCCTGCAGAGACAACCAGACAACTTTCACAGATCGGTAGGACTTGTGTTTGTGTAAGGGGAAGAGGAAGCAGAGATTGTTATCTCTTCTTGCTTTTCAGAATGGAGCACATAAAAGCAATTCTGACTTGCCTAGCTGTGTGAACCACAAGCACAGAAACGTGTCATGAAAACAAGCAAAATATGAAAATATTGTAGGAACAACTGGAAATCAAATGTCATACTGATCGACAGTGGAGTTGCATGGGGGTATTGCAGGCAGGCAGGAATTTCAGCCTGATTAAAAAATAATAATGGGGTAACAATCTTCCAAAGACAAGCCTGCCAGCAGGTGTAACATTCACAACAAGCAGGGAAGGCTGACTGTACCACATACTGCCCCTGCATTCAGATACACAGCCAAATACAGATGGGTTATGGCAGAGAAGCAGACAGGGTGCTAGAAAACATGTGGAGCTTTCCAGCAAGGGAGCAGAGACCTTATTGTCCACTGCACTGTTCCATGTGTTTGATTCAAATGGCAGCAGCATCCTGGCTCCCAGATCCTTAATTTAACCACTTATTCTCACTGTTCTTATAACTTTCATTTCATAAATAATGAAATAAGTATTCATAACTGCAAAATTTCCTGCTTCCACAAATAAAGGCATCTTTTGCTCGTGTGCTTGACAGTCCAATATTGTTCCTGCATTACAGGGAAGTTAACTTGATGCCTGATATGTTTCACAATTTTTTCCAGGCTGCCAGCCTCACAGTCCCCAGTTGCCTTGTGGAAACTGATCCTTCAGAGAAATTTGGAGTGTCTGAGCTATTTAATGAGGATAAAGCCTCCACAGTGTTTCTCTCAATAAAGGTTCTGGTTCAGGACTATACATGGCAAGATGCAATTGAGGCACCCTTCAGTTAGCTTGCTTACAGACTGGGTCCTGACTCTGCTAATCTCCTCCCAAAGCTGCTCAGTGCCCATGCGCCTGATAGCTGTAAAGACAAATGCATCCTCACCAACCTCCCCCAAAGCCATTTAGGAAGGTGGTAGTTTGATTATGACAGACCGACTCAGTCCTAACAATGAAAACGGAAACTTCCTAAATGGTTCTTCAAATATAAATTAAACAACAACAACAAAAAAAAGCTTAACCTAAATAATATGGGGGAGAAGGGGAAAAAGAATGGTTTTATAGTCTTATATAGTACTGAACTGTCACATGCTGATATAAATTGTGCAGTCTGAAACCCTTTCAGTTCACACTGCTATGGGTTGCTTGTGAGGCCATACTCCATGTAATTATCAGGCAAACTGCATCAGTAAACTGCTCCTGATAGCATAATAACTTGCCTTCAGCATTTTTCTTTTAAGCTCTAGACTTCTACTCAGATTTATTTACTCTGACAATGCTGTTCAGTTACTACTAGATAAAGTTAGATACTAGCAATACCAGAAGAGCTGGAAACTTCAAAAAACAGACTTAAAGAAGTCTGTGAGGAGCTTTTAATTGTTTGTCAGTATTACTTGAAAGAAACGCAACACAATGTGGAGGTGCTTAAATCCTCGAAACCTCACTGGCCTTTTTATCAGAAGAAAGAAGGTCAAAACACAATACAAGCTTTCAAGATTTGAGTTAGGTTTTCTCTAAATCTCCACCTGTCTTAAACATTAATCAGTGGTTATCATTAAACATATTTTGTGCATCTGTCCAAAGAAAATTGTAGTAATTTCTTAGACTGCAAGCAACTGCAGAAGCAAAGCAGGTTGTAGTAGATACTGTAAGATAAAGCTTGTCGCTTTTTTCCACCAGCAAATGAAGATGACCTGTTCAACATTCTGTCAATTTACGAGAAGTTTAAAATCAGAGCAACCAAAGATTTGCAGTGGAGAGTGCAGTAAAGACTAATGTAGTAGAAGCTCCTCCTACAATTCCTACTGAATGTTTTTTGTTGTTGTTGTAGTTTTGCTTGAGGGTTTTAATTGCTGGGTCACTGCTATTTCTGTAAACAGTACTTTTTTTTTTTTAACAAGAAATGTTAAATAATGCTAACAGAGGTTTCAGAACTGCACCTTTGATGCTGCGCTTCGAGCAATACTTCTGCATGTTTGTGACTTGGTTATTTCCTCTTTATCTCTTTTGAAATTATACTTCCCTTTTATGACAGTGTGTCTCTTTCAGCTTGTGTTCTTTAGCTAACTTGAAAATTGAAATGGATTTATAATTGTGAATAACAAGGAAAACTGTGACTATTTCGTATTTGATTAGATCTTGCTTATCGATTTTATAATGCAATGAGAATGAATTGTCACAATCAGTCAAAACCCTTTCAATGGAAATTGAGTTATAACTACAGCATACTAAACAATCATGGTAATGCAGCCACCATGTGCATTAAAGAAACGGGGAAGAAAAACTATAGATACTTCCCTCCACACACTGTGGTAAAAAAAAGGATGCTGGCAATGCATCATACTCCAGCTGCTTCCAACAAATACATTTAAAGTGCTTTACTAGAGAAGAGAAAAGGAGAGTCTTAAATGTCGTGACAGGAAAACGTAACTCCAGTTAGATTCTGTGCTTTTCAGGAAGCTGGAAACAATATTCAAGCCCCTAAAAGCTCTCAGAAGGTATCACAACACTAACACTGTTTTTGTGTGATCAGTTATCCAAACAAATGAGACTGATGAAACAAAGACTGAAGCAAGTTGATATGTTTCCTACTGGAGAAGTTTTCTCATGCTCCTTTGTTATGAATTACAACATTTTCTATAGGCCCAGAAAGCCACAACATAGTCTTTTTAAGGACAGAAATAAGCAGCAAGCTGAATGTTGAAATGTCTGTTACAGCTACAATCTGCTAAACAATTCCAGAGTTAAGTCACAGTGTAAAGAGCAGGCTATGTTTAAGCCATAGAACAGTTTCCTTTAAGTTTGCTGTTTCTGCACAGTCTCTGTCCTAAACTATTCCCTTAAAAACAAGGTGCTGCAATTAGGTGCATCTTTTCTTGCCCTACAGCCGTGATATGCATACATCTGCTATTTTTACACTTGGGATTTTCATGAGTGCCAGAAGAAGGTGGACTGAGGCTTGTGCAAAAGCCATCTGCCAAACTGACTCTGTCCACAAAAAATGACAGGGCTTGAAAGCTCCTGGGAGGAACAAGACAGATAGTCTGAGACTGCCCAGAACCACACTGATGAAAAATAAGGGAAAGTGGGACAGCGTGCAGAATATGCTAACCTTCTGTATATTTTAATTACAGAATTCTCAAGCTGAGCTCTTCAGAAACCGCAAGAGATTGTACTCCTGTTGCCTTCTCAAAGAGCAAGAAGAGTGGAGAAATCCAACTCATTGAAGGGTCCAACCTGCAGGTCAGTGACTCTTGTTTGAAAGGACACTCCAAATGCGGATGTCTTCTTCCTTTACCTAGTTCTAGCTTGACATATACATTTTGAAGTTTAGTACCATTGGAAATTTATTTGCTTAATGAATTGGGACTAAATATTTTGTTCTTATAGATAAGTCTTTCTCTGGTAGCTACAAATGTTGCATTGCTTTTTACTAGCAGAAGAACTGATTTGTTTAAGTATTTAAAATGACATAGATTGAGATTTAAAAAAAGGAGTACCACATGGGGTGTATATCATTTCAGGAAAATAAATGTCACTGCATGAAAAGGTTGATTATCTCTCTTTAGAATGTGCAAGGAAGCTTCTTGAATTACATTTATTTTAAGCAATAAGAAGGAAAAGAAGTTGTTTCATGATGCCGTTAACTTCCACGAAAAAAAACACACTATTCAAGGGAAGTGATAAATTCATGACTGCATAATATCCTGTATGTGAGTAGTATCCTTCATTTATTTAAAATAGAGAAAAAAAAAAAGGAAAAGGAAATGAATTATAACTCTCAGAAAAAGGGTTTCATTATTGGTTTTGACTTGACAGTAAGCTTTTTTTCCTTTTTTGCTGCTTATGTGCAGCAGCAGCACGCTTAACCTTGTTTAAGGCACGCGACCTTTAGTTGAAGTACAAGGCAAATAAATTAGGTCCTTTCAACCTAAGATGTCTGCTTTAAACGAGCTACAAAACTGTGCAGCCTCTGACCACAAACTAAATGTTCCTCTTGCTTTGATTCTTGCTTGCAAATCAGAGTAAGCAGTTGAAGGGCCCCATCTCACTGATGGGAGTTTCTCATGGCATGTTGGGTGGAAAAAAAAAAAGGAACTGAAAGCCTCATTACTTACAAGAAAAACAAGCAATTAATGTCAAGGCTAACATTTAGAATGCTTCTCAGTATACCAAGATTTGTGCAACATATATTTGTCACTCATTCTTCATAACTTTAACCAGTTGTTCTCAACTCTGTTGGAGTAAAAGTCTCAACTTGTTTTAGATTAAGCCTGTAGCAGCCATTCCTCAATGCATCCTCCTCAAACCCACTGTACTTTATAGAGCTATCAGATTCTATACGAGGTCTGAGCATGAAAAATTGCAGGAGCAGCAGGCAATGTTTATTTACACAACTGCATCTCGGTGTGTAGAGCACAATATATTGGTATTACACATTTAGGAACCAATTCTGCTTGGAAGAGCAGGTGGAAGTGGAGAGTATGCTATTATCTTCAGGAAATATTCAACTTATTGCCTGATACTCACAGAATTGATGATCCCCTTAAGTGCTTGGAATCCTCCAGTGACAGGGAAGACTTGCTCTTTTGTGTCAGCAATTTTTTCAAGCTTTGGAGAAAAAGCCCACGGAAACACATGAATCACTTGGCAAATGAAGCTCTTTAAATGATTTTTGAGCCTTAAAATATAAACAGATGTACAAAAAAATATACACCTTTCATATCTTTGCAAAGAAAAGGAAAAATTTGGGTTTCCTCTCTTGAAGAAACTACACACTTTTTCTAAACGGGAGGATCTGCGAGAACCTATTGCAGATAACAAAATGGTGTAGTAGCTATCCATCATGTCAAACAACGACAGTAAAAAAAAAAAAAAAAAGGCTTTTAGGGCCTGTATTTCGGCAGTAATTCTGCCTCTCTTTCCAAAGTTACTTTCTTTCTTCACTCTGCCTTACGTTAAAAAGCCATTCTACATGCCTTTATTATAGTAAAGCATCTCTTGTGCACTGCTCCTTTTAAGTCACATTCACACTACAGAAGTAGCTACAGGGATGATTAGGACAGTTTTGCCAGAGAATGGCAGATCTGGAAGAGCTTTTAGTTGGCAAAAGGTATAGATCCTTTTTTTTTAAAAAAAAAAAAAAAGTATTTTCTTTTATCCTTTTCATAAGGTTGTTACATGTTCTGCTTAAAGCTTGTCTATAGCTATGCAGTTAATGCAAGCTGCAGCCTAATCTGGTTACTGTCTTAATAGAAGGTTTTACCTATGTCCCTTGCTGCAGGCAGATACACAGTAGCAAGGGTATTTCTGGCAGTTTTTTTCTGCATCAGAAATGCTACCCGCACATTCTGTTCATGTCTGTATACGCATTTGAGTGTCTGATTCCTGACCCAGAGAAAATAGTGCACTTCCTAATGTAAGTAAAATTTATTTATATATTATTTAACATGAAACACATAAAACCCTGTAACAAGGTACAGCCTACTAATCTAAAATAGCAATGTTCTTACCTGTTGTTGCACAAAATCGAGGACGCCAACACAGTAAACTCTAGCCCCCAGATTTCTGGATATCTTTGCCTGTCGGGGAATAGAAGAGAGGATTAAATATTTCTTCATTCAAAAGGCAACACAAGCTCTTCAGAATACAACATGCATTGTCACCTAGTGCTCACCTCCTTCTCTGCATACAAGGGAATCTGGCCATCTAGCTTGCCATCTGTCAATGCAATGATGATACTAGAAAACTTTGATGCTCCTTGTTTCTTAATTTGCTCATTAGCCTGAAAATAAAAATATATATATATTTATCAAATTTAAAATTATATCTGAATTATATCTGAACTTTTAACCAAGATGTCTCTTCTAAGCTAACATGGCATTTGAAACAACATGCTGCTTTATCTTCAAACCCATCTCTTCCGATGATCCTCTGCCTTCCTTTTACATGTTACTAACAAGGAAATCATTTGTCACTACGTTACAGTTAGTAGCGAGTGCATCTCTGAAGTGCTAGGGTCAGTAACTGATCAGTTCTTGAAAAAATTTGATTCCTTCAGAATGGATGCTTTGAGTTTTGAAGCTCACTTTTCTTTAAATCCACCATAAGGTTTTCTCTGCTACCCGCAGATTTTAAATGTCAATCAGTAGGTTCCAAGATGTAAGAAGAGTGGCTTACCACTACCATTTTTTAAACAGCAACGAACTTCCGTTTGCCTAGCTTTTCAGCCCACAGATCATAATTACAATCTTGGCTCTACAGGCATAAAGGAAGAAAGTAAGTTTCTATCCATAACCATGAAAGCTTAGATCCTCACCTTATTCCTTACCATCAGGGCTTGAGGCTTTCAGCAAAATGACCAAGTGTACTTTCACTCTTTATCTCAAGAAAATGTAAGTGGTTCAAAAAAATGCCAATTGTTTCTAAAATTCTGATCTGTGCTGTTAATTGTCAATGAACACTTTCTTTAGAAGGCACTGCTATATGTGCAGCCCGACAAAGCTGTGTGTATTTACCATGTAACTGGTATTCTGTGTCAGCTGTTCAATCCAGAACAAAGAAACACACTCTGCTGCGAAGGATCGAACCGAAGAAATTGCATATGGCAAATTCCTGCAGTGGCCGGTCTGCCTCCTGCATGGGATCTGCTTAGTGTCCAGGCAGTCCCGGGACCACAAGAGAGCCAGAAAGATTTGAGTGTAACTCACCAGAACATAAAATCAATCCATTTATGTTACAGATTGTTCTCAACCTTTGGGTAACACAGAGGATGTTTTGATTGCAAGAGGATGAGTACAACCTACCTGTTTTAATCCTTCATGTATGTATGTGTCACCTGCTGGTTTCACCTCCTCCAAATCCTTAAGACCTTGCTTGATTTTCTCTCTGAAAACAAAAAGGTTAAAGATTTGATCATTGATTGAGTGGGGAAAGATGTTACTTTATTGATGGAAAAAATTAGCATTTGTCATAAACGAAGCCTGAAATTAAAATCTGTAAAACACAGCATTTAGCTCTGTGTGGAGGCAGATCTTATATTCACAACAAAAGCAGCACTGTGGTAACAGTTTAAACCTAAATAACAGAACATGCCTCAGTGAGTCAAAGAGCTGGATTCAGGTAAAATGTTTCAGAGTAGATGCCACAAAGAAGTGACCAAACCTCAGCATTAAAATGGCCCAACAAAAATTTTGTTAAATTTACTTTGTTCAATTAAACTGACTTCACTTCTGATCACGCTGCAATTAGAAAAGGAAATCCCTTAAAATAGCAGTTGTATTTCTAGTTAAATCATCCTGGTCAGTCTGTGGCTATTTAATAAAGCAGGAGAAAACTGCAATAGTTAAACTCTTCTGCTTTAAAAGATCAATATTGATAGGCAAAAGCAGCATTTGTGGGGCACCTCTTTTATCTAAGGAAAGGGAGTAGCAGTAAGGATAGCGTTAAAGATTTTTTTCCAACTAAATCTGGAAGTTCTTAATTCTTAAACAAAGTTCCAGTGAACCGCCCAGAAAGTTGCCCTAGGAAAAAAAATAAGTAAAGACATGACATGTGGGGCAGAACATATAGAATAAATATAGGTTACAATGAGGAAATAAGTAGGGGTGAGGAGACGGAGGGAAAATACATTGCAGGATGCATGAAAGCTTTCCTTAAGGCAAGAAAAATGAGAAAGAATGCATATGCCACTCTGCCTGAATGCCACCCACTAGGCATTTGTTCCGCTGATGGGGTTCCTCTATGTTTAGAAGCTCTGTTCCAAAGTACAATCCCTAGCTGCAATAAGCTCCCAATCACAGGATCAACTGATACAATTAAAAAATAAAAATAAAAAATGTCGCATTGGATGTATGGAGAACAAGTTATGTAAGATAATACAATCTGTTTGATCCAAATATTTTATATTCAGCATCTATAGAAACAACTTGAAACTGATTATGTATGAACGCAGATTATAAACCACATACTTAGTGCTTGCCAGGATGAGTGGCAGCACATCACAGGCGTTAGCGTTCTGCTGCCAAGAAACAAGCAGCAACTCAAGTCCCAGTTTTCTGAAACAGATTTCATTTTGCAAAAATAGCTTTTGTACAATCAGTTAAGTTTTATTTATCTAAAATGTCTTGTGACCCAGCCACACAGAAATCTCTGGTGTTTCCAGGCCTCTGCCTACAAGGGGTTCCAGGAAAATCTTTGGCAGCAACAGCTTTTTTAGCTGCAACTTAATCAGTCACCATCCCTTTTGGGGCACGTGTTACCAGATCAGCCCAGCCAGACACAGGGAAGCTCCATCCCTGCTTTGGGGGGGTCAGGTAGGAATAAGCCCTGCTCCAGCTGTCACAAGATGAACGCAGGACTTGTGGCCCAAGCAGATGCCCAACAAGCATCAAGAGAGATCAGCCAAGTCCTGCCAAAACTCACACCCAGGAGGTTTGGAGGGAGGGCACAGGAGCTCATCTCTGCCTAAACTCCTGCGGTAACAGAATCCTCTACTCAGCCAGCTGTAGTACTTGGAAGCCCTCTTTCTTGCACTGCAGTGCTCTCAGA
Source organism: Heteronetta atricapilla (assembly GCA_011075105.1). Taxonomy (NCBI): domain Eukaryota; kingdom Metazoa; phylum Chordata; class Aves; order Anseriformes; family Anatidae; genus Heteronetta; species Heteronetta atricapilla. Next base: position 65,483,903 of record CM021734.1, on the reverse strand, counting down.
ACTCTCTTCTCCCTAGTTTCGGTAATGAGTTGTCGTAGCCACAAAACTCTGCAGAGAAGGTCTGGTTTTATACGAAGCTCATCTGTACTGAAATAACAGAACCATGACCTCAGCCTGGGTGTCTGGACACCACTGCACTACAATTCAATAATGGTAATAAAGGCTGGATTGCCTTTGGCTTCGTGGTTTAAGTCAGACAAGGGAGGGAGGTAGAAAAGGCAAAACAAAATCAGCAACTTGCAGCCTGTCTGTGTTTGGGCTGAACAATCACAATTTTAATATCTCTTCTCCATTTGGCATATGTGCAGCATCACACCTCTGTCTTTTAGAAAAGGCACATTTAATTTGTTTTACATACCCTGTCTGTTCTCTCTTATAAACTTTGCAGCTACTTCAGATAATGCTTCTAGTAGCAGGCAGGCAAATGCAACCGTGGCTATAAGCACTTTGTCATTTTGATCTGAGGGTTCTTTTGGATGATCTTGTGAACTTGCATGAGCAGGGGCTGCAGGTAAGAGCCCAGCCCAGCTGAACTCAGGAGAGGTGACGGGTTGAGCCATGCCCTTTGGGGACCTCTGCTGTGCTTTGTCTCAGCGAGCAGGGCCTTGTGCCAGCATTACACAGTCCAGCTGGAGAGGCTTTGTCTGCTGCGTGGGAGGCTGTGCCAACTCCTCTGGGAGGCACGTGGGCCTGTCTACAAACACTGCTCCCTGCCTGGGCCAAAGTCTACAGCAAACTCGTCTCCTACCTTCCATGCCCAGTTGCTGCAGAACTACATTTAGAAGTTAAGCCAGACCAGTAAGTAAAGAGAGATTACAAAGCAGCCCAGCTTTGCAAACAAAGAAATCAATTTAATGTAAATTAAAACATAGCAACCTTTCCTTACCTGAGCATGCTCCAGAATTCAGATTTACTTAAATACTACAGAGAGCTAGATACAACAATAATAATTACTCTGCTTCAAATTGTAAGGCTCCTGCACATGCTTTGAATAGAAGACAGATAGGCACCAACTTTTCTGTACTTCATATAAGGAAGCAAGAACACAGTCTCTGTAAATGGCTCTACTTCGGCAAACTTCTTGCACCAAAGCGCAGGGTTTGTTCTCGCGACCGAGACTGAACGTGCCTAAGTGTCTTGCTAGGTTATGGGATGTGTACTGTGGTTATCAGTGACTTCTCTTTGCACAGTTATTCACATAGTCCCAAAAATGTTTGGTGATGCAGGGGCGTTAGCACTGTGGTGTGGGTTTCTTTATATCCACAGCTTTATTATATAGGAAAAAGCAGCAATCACTTTGTGCAAACAATTAGAATGCTTTGGCTTTTTAAACAAAAAAGACCTCCCCACTTTGAACAAACTGCTGGGAATGAGTTGTGGTTTCACAAATTGCTAATTGGTGAATTAGCAAGTGAGTGAAGGGAAAAACATCCTGGCAAAGCTAAAATGCATGTAAGCTAACAAGGCTGGAACATCCCATAATCACGCACACCCATCCCTGATACCGCGCTGTACTTAGCCTGCTCACCTCCTGTTCAGAACAATGGGAGTTAAAATTGTAAGTCATTTTTAACTGTGGATTTCTTCAATATTCAAAGTAACAGCTGTTCCAGCTCTATCTATCCATTCTTACTCAGGTAGATAAGCTCAGGTCACAGTTACTGCTGTCTCCCCTCCACCTTCCTTTTAATTCCTCCTAAACATGTGCAAAACAATTGGCAAACCTTGTATTTAAGAAAAGTCCTACAGAGAAACCCAAAAGAGCATAAATGGGTTCTTTTTACGCTATAAACTAGGTTTCCGAGAAAAAGTTGGCTCTTTCCACAGCCTGAAGTGTGCCATGGGCACGCAACGATAAAAAAGGCACTTGTGCTCCTGTGGCACAATTCCAGAGCTCTGCCTAAGCGCTCTGTCTGGTATCAATGCTGACTCTGAGTTTGATAAGGAATAGAACTACTGACAGGGATTAAGAGCCTATTGAAATCCAGAGAGAAAGGGTCTCATTGACTTGAGCATTCCTTGGAACAGGCTTAAATGTCCTCTTCTGACCTCTCGCAAGCCATCTGGAAAAATGGCTTATAACCTTGTTTCTCCCTGCAGAGAGCAGCTCCAGCATCCAAGTGCAGGCCGGGGCGTGAGCACTTAGCTGTTCTCAAGTCAGACCACTTTTTGAAGTGCTTGAACAGGTTGGGGCTTAGAACTGTGTCCTCAGACAGCCCACTTCTAGAATGTCTGCCTTCTTTTCTACAGGGCGAGACATTTGTCTGTTGCCAAGGTCAGTTCTCTTCAGTCTTGTACTTGCTATTATGTATCCTTTACTAAAAAAACAAAACACCACCAACCTGAATGAAAATGACAGATCATATTTTGTATCTTTGTATCAATTCCACTAAAGGAAACAGAAAGGAAGGACTATGTCACTTCCACCCTGCCACAGTTCATTAATATGATTTGTAAATGATTTACCCAAATGTTCCAAACCCAAAAAGTTGTTCATAGGGCTTAGCTTCTGGAGAGAAGGGAGACGGTGATGGCATGTTTTTTTGACAGGGCTGAAAGGATTTCTGAAGGACCCAGGTGATTTGAAGGTACTGCAACTGTCCTCTGCTGAAAGGATTCCACAGTATGGTTTTCAGTTCCTGTGGTTTCAGTAGTTAATTTTGCAACAATCTCTCCTCTACCTGATTTTTTTTTGCTGCTGTTTCCCCATCACCTATCCCTGACCTGTCGTAGCCACTAATCATTACTTCCTCTTGAAATCAAAGCGAGTAGCCTTGCATTCCATTGCCCTTAAAAACATCAACAGAAAGGACGAGGTCAGGTACCTCTAGACATGCCCATGGTGTCACAAAAATCTCTCACCTTTCAAGTGGCACAAACTCTACCATCTAAAACTTTTTTTGAAGTCATGATTAGAACATATGCATTATGAGATAATGGGAAACATGACTATTGTGTGCTTTACCTGGACATAAACACTGAAAACTTTTATGTAAAGACCTTGCTGTACAAAAGTACAAGCAAAAATAATTTCTCCTGCTGTGTCAAGGAAGGTGCAGAGTCATGCAAGAGATGAAAAACCATCAACTCGTAGTTGGTGTGTAAAGCAGCAGCAGAATTCACATCAAGAATTTTTCTCATCCCTCTCCTTTTCCCTTTTACTAGGCTCTCCATTGAGATGTTCACAAAATTAAATCCATCTCTACACCGAGGCCACATGACTGACCACCACTTAAAGGTATCGGTTATTGTTCAGTATCTGTTACTGTTCCTCTGATTTAATAAGAGCCCTTGGTGGGGAGAGGGAGAAGGGAATTAAAAAAGCAGTGCACTAACCTGTCTCCAGTTAATGGCATAATGACTTGTGCCTGGGAGGAAAACACGATAAACGATAATCTCATCTTGGGGCTTTTAAAAGGGGAAAGAGAAGAAAAAAACAACAGTTTAGACAATTGAAATGTACACATGCACAACATTCCATTCATGCACTCATTTATTACTATTGTCTTTATCCTCTAACTTCCAAAGAACACTCTTTTGAACTAGAAAACAAGAATGAGAAAGGAACTGAAGGATTTCTGCCCATCTCGTTTCCAGACATGCATTGAGAATGAAGTAGAATTAAAATTATTTTTCTTTTCTTCCTGACTGAACTCCAAATCAATACATGCTGAACTTAAGAGTTAAGAACTGTGTGACCCAACTGAATGTGAAATTCATAGATTGTTTTCTACCAAAGTAGAAAAGCTGTGTTTTCATCATCACTCACTGGTGTAAAAATAAGTTAGGGCCACGCACTCACAGTGTGCTCTTGCTCTGGGCAGTAAACACAGACACACGCACAATTTAGTTACCCCTTCTTAAAGTTTGATCTCAACACAAAGTATATTTCCAACCACGCTTTTAGGTCATAAAATCACCAGAATCAAAGCAGCAGTACTGTCTGGCTTTTTCAGCTCTAGTGAAGTGGCATGACAAACTCTTTCAGAATTAGTATGTTTGTCTCTGACATAGAGTTGAGCCACTTGTGATCAACCTCTGTAAAATCATCCAGGGAAATGTCATTGTACAAAGCAATACTACATGAAATTACTTTTAATAAGGAATTATATATATGTTTTTTGAGAAGCCCACCTGTCTCTTAGCAAGATTAAGAGGAGTTAACTCCAACTATCAGTGGAAAAATACATCTCTTAAGAACTATATTCTGGAAGACCAAGACAGTAACTTTCATAAGGTAAGTTTTAACATCTGTCCTACCTGCCTTGAGTTTTTATTCGTGACAGGATATTTGGTAAATTTTATATTTCATGATATATGTGTATCAGCACTGATTTATTGGGTTAATATTAGTAAAGACAACACTTGTAAAGATAAATGACTACGTATTTTCAGTTATTTTGTGTCAGTGATGCAACTTAAAATTATTGACATCACGGAAATAAAAGTTCTGGGAAAACCTTTGGCCATTCAGGACTTGGATTTAAGATCCAGTCTTGTAGTCTATTAAGGTACTGAATATAAAAAAAAACTGAGATGCTCTAAGGGAAATTATAATCTAAGTTGTGGGTTTATGAGTTGTTTTAGTTGCCACAAGCAGCTGCCAAACAAACAGCTGAAATCCCCACGTCTGAATGAGATCACTATCTATCTAGCCCAAGCAATGCAAGACTTCCCTCTTTGAGATGCAGCCCTCTACAAGTAAAAACCTCAGAGTTACCACTTAACTAACTTGAACTGTCCTCTAACTAACCATGAATCTGTCCTCTTCGCAAGACACCCCATTTCTGTTTTGTATTCCCAGCACTTGGACTCTGGGATGATGGAGGAGGGCAGGAACAGAGCTACTACTGAAACACCCATGCACGAGACGAGCCAAACTGGTGAGTAGATGCAAACAGGTCACACACCTGTGAATTAATTCTTCAGGTAAAAACTTTAGCTGCAGACCAAAGCAACCTGCTACCAAAGGGTTCCCTGTGGTTCTGCCCACACCCGTTCTCTTCAATTTAAGAAAGGGCAGGGTCAACTCTGTACCCTGTTTAAAAGTGTACTGAGGCCTGAAGGGTGCACAAAGGCCCTATCAGCCCTCAGAGGGCACAGTATGAACTGCTCAGGCTCCCACAGGAGCTAAACAATGGATGGTCCTGCTGTGAAGGCTCAGTGCCACATAAGGTTGAGCATGCAGCAGCCAGACACCAGGTCAGATGCTCTTAGGTTAGGTTGTCTGTCTCTGCACTGTTGTTAACACTCCTTTGGTGTGTAAGGTCAGCGCAGTAACTTACCAACTAAATTATTTTAGATAATGCAGTCAGACCACTACACAACTGTTGCAGAGGGCATTCTGATTTGGCTGCAAAAGATGGCGAACGGAAGGATTTACGCTGGACAAGCACCACTCTTTTAGTGGGGACAAATGTATTTTTCAGTTCTTGTTGAAAAAGAAGTGGTGCTACAGTGTCCCCAGGCTCTCTTCTTTTTCGTATAAACTTTACAAATTAACTTTCAAAAGCTCATATGAGCCATTTGTTTAACATAAGACTTGCTTTACAGATGAGGGATGTAGGCACTGCATTAAATTATGCAAGCCTATTTGTATCCCCTTATTATTAGCAAGCCAAGATTATGCTGAATTTCTTTTTCCAGAGCAAAAACTGCCACATCTGTCTCTGTATTCTTGGAGGTTTTCTTTGTTTCACTCTTTTTTTTTTTTAAAAAGCAGGATGCTACATCCCAGTCACCCTCAGCTGTTTGTACAGTTAGCCAGTGTTTACAACAGCCATTTCTGCAGCACCACTACTTGCCAGACAGTACTGCAAGCCAGTTAAACATAAAGTTGATTACATGTACGTATGACACATACGCTGTTACCAAGGCACAAACTTCCTGTATATTTTTCTGAGCTTGAAAGATACTTCCCCATTTTTCACCTGCGCCACACGTTTACATACCAACAGAGGTGTAATCAGATTGCCATCTTTATCTTGATCTCTAAATACAGTATACGTGAAATGCTGTATGAGAAGTATCTCCCTGTGGTTCAGGGAAAAATATGTATGAGAAGTATTTCCCTGTGGTTCAGGGAAAAATAAGAGCGGAAAAAGAGGAATTCACCCCTAAAGAGAGTCTCTCCCTTTGAGAGACTTAAGTATTTAAAGATGCTTACTGTTGCCTTTTTACTGAGTTCCAAACATGAGGAAATTAAGGGAAAGTTTCCAGTATTTTCTCACAATCAGGGCATTAGAAGCCAAACTCTTAATGTGTTTGTGAAAGGGATCTACCAAGCTTACAAAAATGGGGCTTTCTCAAGCTATCCCAGAATTAGAGACACTGCAAGGAACAAAACGCACCTCACAAATCTTTCCGTCAGCTGATGCACAAAATCAAATATCTCGTGCCAGTTCTGTGCTACGCTCCCAGACCTGGAAAGAAAACCAGAAGTGTGTGAGGCGTAGGCCTGAGTTATGGAAAGAGTGGGGGGAGGATGGGGGCATTTCCAACGAGACCCAGCCGCCCAGGACCGTTTGCTCCCCTCAGGACCCCCTGGAGGTGCCCGGGAGCGGTTCTGGGGCCGTTTCCCGGCGGGACAGCGAGCAGCCGCCGAGCCCGGCCGCCGCAAACTTCCCCGCCACAAACACCACCGCCGGCAGCTGCCGCGGGGGAGGGGCGACAGCTGCCCAAAAAAAACGGCCACCGCCGGCACTTTTTTACTCAGAAAACGCCTTTTTACCTCACAAAAACAAAAATTAAAAAAAAAATAGTAAAAAAAAAACAAACACAGCGCTGCCCGCTCGCCGCTGCGGCGAATGTTAGCCCGGTACGGCGGCCGTAGAGCGCGGTGTGGGGACCGTTAGCCCGATGAGGCGAGCCCCGTGCGGTGACCGTTAGCCCCGTGTGGGGGCCGTTAGCCCGGTGAGGCGACCGTTAGCCCCGCGTGGCGGCCGCTCGCCGCCCCCTCAGCCCCCGCGCAGCTCTTACTTGTCCAGCACGAAGTACATGTCGAAGGCGCCGTGGCACGACGGCTGCTCCGGGGCCGGGGCGGCGGCGGCGGGCGGCAGCGGGAGCAGCAGCAGCAGCAGCAGCGGCGGCAGCGAGAGCGGCGGAGGCGGCGTTGGCAGCGCGGGC
>CM021734.1:65354154-65471778 GCA_011075105.1 Heteronetta atricapilla | reverse complement strand
AGAGAAGAGAAGAGAAGAGAAGAGAAGAGAAGAGAAGAGAAGAGTCTTGATTCTGTGGTCACCCAATTTGCTATGGTTTTGTCACTTGACGCTAGGGGGAAGGAGCAAGCCCCTTCTGCAGAGTATCCAGACAAGAATGTAACTTTTGTTCTGTTTGGGGTTATCCTGGTTAAAAAGTGACATCTAGTTTATCTAGCCTGACCTCTTCGGGGCTGGAGAGGAGAAAGAGAACATGACACTGTCAAGTCAATGTTCCCTTCTAGGGCCTAGGGAGAGAAAGGGAAAATAACAACTGGGAGGATAAATGATGGAAGAACTGCTTATACTGCTGTTTTAGGGAGGGGGCTGTGTAAATATTTGTGCAAAGACAGCTTTGCAGGGCTTGCAGGCTGCAGCAGAGCTCCCCCTGACACCGAGCGCGAGCCACCGTCGGACCAACAGCCTGAAAAAGCAGATGTGCCAATTTCCTGTGCTTGATGATGATGGCTCCTAATTACGCCAGAGCTGTGGCAATGTCCTCTCTTATGTATGACTCCTAATTTTGTTTCATGAAGTCATCTGTGCAACGCTCTTCCGGCGTGCAATCACCGTCGAGCTGCAGTCACGGAGAGCCCTGTGCTGAGTGCCAGCGGCAGGCAGCGCCAAGCAGCCCATGTGCAGAAACCCTTCACCTGCTGCCCGCATTTGGGAAATTCAGCCCTGTGCAAGTGCTATGTGCTGCCGGAGTCCTCCTCAAAAACATGGTCCAGTGCAGGTGAGCTGGTGCCGGACCTGTAGCAGGGACACGCTGCACTTGCATGCGATGCCCTGCAGGTCGGTGTTGTAACACAGCATGCCAAAACACTTTGGGTAAGCAGGGGCTTTGAAACGGTTGGAAGGGACTTTCTGATTTTATTTTTGTTCTCATGTGCAGTTTTAAGAAAGCATCTTGCATTTGTTTGGCTTTTTTTTTTTTTTCATGATTTCTCCCCTTCCTGCCCCCTGCAGCCCTTTGTAGGATTTGCTCATTTGTCTTTTCATCCACAACCTGCTGTCCTTGCATGGAGTTCCCTTGCCTCACTTGCTGCTGGGGACACCTGCAGCCCGTAACAGCTGCTGGCTGTTCCCTGGTTGCAGATCTGTCATGATAAGGGCCCAAATGTGAGCAGCTGGTTGTCATCGTGGGGGTGTGCTGCAGGTAGGGGGAGAGAGCCGTGCTCCTGGAGCTCAGCTGGTTGTGGCATTGGCTGTCCCTGTGACAGGGGGAGAGGTTACTGCTGGAGGGCTTCAGGCCGCCCCAAGGAAGACCTTGTGTGGGGTGGATGTGACCCTGTGGTGGTTGAGGCAGTGGGGAGAGAGCTGCAGGAGGAGGAGGTTGGGCTGTGTAGTTCCAGGAGGAGTAAACAGGGAGATGCTGGACCTTTTGTGGGGTTTTTATGGAGCACTGCTTGGAGGTAAGAGCTGGCATCCCATGGAACAGGAGAGGAGGGGTGGTGGCTCCAGCCTGGGCTCCTTTGCTATTCTCTGATGCAGGTCTCCAGACTGCTTGCCCTACCCTGACAGCAAGCAGGAGGAGAAGCGCCATGGCATGAAGCTCTGGAGGTGGCTGGTTGCTGTGGTGCAGGACAATGGCTGTGCCATCTGCATCCTTGGATATGTTTGAGGTTTGAGTGGTCCAAGTCAAGGGTTTGGGTCTGAATTGGGCATTTCCCGTGTTTGGAGCAGGAGGCTTGACTAGCAGTGCTGTAAGGCCTTCTCCTACCTGAATGATTAGGGCAGTTTGGGGCATTTAAAAGTATGGCCAAAGCATGTAATTGTGAACCTGGTCATGGCGCTGCCTGGACTGTTTTTGGTTTAATGAATTTCTTTCAGTGAAACCAGGAGTCCATTAGCTTGTGTGAAGCTGCAGTCAACCCTTGTAAAGGGTGTGCCTGAGGAAAACCAAAGGTTACGAAAGAGGCTGGGGTTTCTACTGTGGTCAGTCTTTCCTTTGCATCCACTGTCAGCAGGCGGCTGGGAAGGAAGCGGGCTTGTGAGAGCCTTTTTCAGCTGGGTCAGGGGCTTTTGCCGTGGGAGCGATGCTGGCTGCTCCTCTGGCAGCTCCCTGGCTGTCAGGAGAAGTGAGTGTTGGTGGTACCCCGCTGGTCTTCAGATGGGAGGGAGATGCTTGGGAATTGTCCTAAATTGACTTGATTTTTCAGGGCTCTAGACTGTTGTCTCCTCAGCTTTGAGAAAGTCAAATTGGTCAATATAAGTGGGTGGTGTCAATACGCACTGTTCTCTGTAATTGTGGAAGTTTTTTTCCTACGACTGTGTAGTTATGATAGATAGAAGTGGAGCAATGCTGCCTGGGAATCCAGATCTGACTTGGACAGGTCATGCTGGCAGATCAGTGAATACAGGAGTTTGCTGTGGGCAGGAAGGGTGGTGTTTCTTCACCCAGGGATGAGCAGGCGTACCCATCACTTCACTCAGAGCTTTCTGTCTGCCTGCTGGTCATGTTGTTGCTTCTTTTGATCCATACCACTGTATCCCCTGGCCAGGTTGAGAGATGCCTGTCAGTTTCTGCATGGGAGCAGCTTTCCCTCTTTGTTACAAGACCAGTGTAGCAAAGAACATTTTTTCATGAATCACCCTGAGACTGAGACGTGCTTTGGTCCATGCTGAGGCTGTGCAAACAAGGGCTTTAACTTGCTTGTAACTCACTTCCTGGGGTGGTGCTGAGTCATGGGGCACTCACCTGGGCTGTGCACCCAGGTGTAAGTGGAGATGCCTCACGGCACCAGCATGCCATGGTGTGTGTGCCCTGCCCTGCTTGGGAGCATTGCCTTTTTTTTTTTTTTTTCCCTCCTTGTTTTTCTGTTTGCTCATTTAGGCTTTCCTGCTCCTGACCTGGTGAGAACCCTTGGAGATGACTGCAGCCCCAGCGATGTGTTGTGGTGGTGGGTACTCAGCGGTGCTGGGTGTGCACAGACCTGAAGAGATGGGGGCCTCCCACCTGGGGCAGGAGCAGGAGGGTGTTAGAGCTGAACAGAGTTCATGTGGGATGGGAGGTCTCTTCTGCTGTCTCAACTGTCCCCTTGTTACACTGACCACAGTGATTTTTACCTGTGTCAGGAAGACTGTGTAGCTTTTGTACACCTGTTTTCAGCATCCATATTGCTTTTTTTCTTAGTATGACAGAACTTCGTAAGGCTGAAGCTAAGTGAACAGACCTTCAGCTCCACAGGGTTTGCCTAGGAGAGACACATCATGCATCCCCATGGGCTAAGGAGTGGAGAGTGGCTTCCTCTTGCTGAACTGGATGTGTCCTAGATGCTCGGCACCCGCAGTGAGTTAGTCTTCTTGGGCGATGGAGAAGGCTGAGATGTATTGTACCTGACCAAAAGTGGATGTCAGCTTTGGGATGGGCTGAAAGGCTTTTGCCGACAGCAGAGCCTGGCTCATGTTTGGACTGGAGCAAAGCAGGTGCATGTTTTTAGTGGGATGCCTGGTGCCAGCACAGTAATGTTCAGCAGCCCAGCTGTGCCATGAGCAGCATGATGATGGGGAACTCCCACCTCTACCTTGCACAGCACGCTTCATCTCAGTGGATCCTGCGTCACATGGCAGATGTGATGCAGAGGGCAGGCTATGAGGGCAGCACAGCTACTCAGAGTGATGTGGCAACTGCTCAGCAGCAGACACCAGGTGTACGTGTCCTTATCTGCAGGAAATAAAGAATATCCCCATGAAGTCATGGCTATAAACCAAACCTTCCTGACACTTCCTCTCATGAACCACAGGGATCTTGATGAACGGAGGGGAAAGACCAAGCTGAGTCCTCCATGAGGAGTCATCACCTTAGTCCCTACCCTGTGAAAAACTGCATACATCACATCCTGACAAAAAAAAAAAAAAAAAGTTTTTCCATCCTCTTTCTTCTGAGCTAGGACTGAGTGTGTATGCAGTCCCCCAACTCAACCCATCCTGATGGGGAGTCATAGAATACCCTGAGTTGGAAGGGACCCATATGGATCATCAAGTCCACCTCCTGGTACTGCACACCCAAAATTTTAGACCATGTGACTAAGTGCACAGTCCAATTGCTTCTTAAATTCAGACAGGCTTGGTGCAGTGACTCCTTCACTGGGGAGCCTGTTCCAGTGTGTCACCACCCTCTTTGTGAAGAACCTCTTCCTGATGTCCAGCCTAAAGGTGAAAAGGTGAAGGTGGCAACTGTGGGAGATGGGCCCTGAATATCTGTGGCTCATGTGGTTGTCTGCCTGGATTCACTTACCTGAAAGGGGTCAGTAGCTAAGGCAATATCTGCAGCTACTTGTGCACTTTCTCTGGGGCATTTTTCCATGTTTGTTTTATCCACCTGCAGTTCAGTCCTTGAGAATTTCCTGTGTGTAAAGCAGGCAGGCTGAAATCTCCCTGTGCATCTCTTCAAGTCCCCAGGTTTCCTTGAATAAGACATGCTAAGAAACAGTTTCTCACCTTTTGTGTTGTGGGAATTGAGAGCACTCAGCATCTTGTAGGAAGTGTTTCACATCTTGCAGAAGTAAACAGTTACTGAATGTAGTTCATCAATGCAGAATGCTGTGATGTGATTTAGAAGCTCATTAGAGATCATAATCATAGTGGCAGATGTTGGTGGAGAGTAAGAACCAGCACAATGGAAAATAAGGAGCTGCTTGCCACAAGGTTGTTGAAGTTTTGAGGACATTTTCAGAAATACCTGAGTTCACATATGCCGTGGAAGTTTTTCTCCAGGCTTCTGGGTATATAAATGCCTTGGCAAATAGGATGGAAATGCTCAAATATCTTAAGTCCTTTTCAAGATATGACTCTTGCTTGTAAGGAGTAAAATTTGAATGAATGTATGTCTAATAAAACCGCATTAAACTTGGAAATGATGCTGTGCTAAAGGAGCTTTCACCGCATATTCAGTGTGGGTTGCATGTAGTGGGGATGGGGCTTTGTGGGGCGGTGGGATAGCCTTGCTTTTGTGATGGCTGAGCGTGAGCTCCCTCCTTTCATACTTAACTTGGGTGTGGGGTGGGGCAGCTCCTCCACCTTCCCCATAGGCAGCAGGTCATGGCTGTGTTTTGGGAGAACATCCTGAGGTGTGCCATGCACTTGGAGGGAGGAGAGAACAAAATGGCAGTGAAGAGCCACAAGAACCTCTCCAAGGTGGTGTAAAGAAAGCAGTCACACCACAGGGCTGTGCGTGGTGGTTGTGACAAAGGAAACTGAGTAAAGCCATCACCTTTCCTTTGGGAACACGTCCCTCTCACTAGCTGAGCCGTGTGAGTGTCTCAGTCCCTGAAGTGATGTGGTTTTGCGCAGGCTGACATCCGGTGTCACCACATCCTTGTGCATCAGGAAGTGTGGCATCCTCCTCCTCAGTGGTTTTTTGGGGGGGTATCTCGGCATGCCGGGGGCCTGGATGGCTTCCTGGGGAAGCCCAAGTGATGCTTGCACCAGGAGTGACTCAACTTTGAAGCTGTATGATTTTGGTAATGGGAGTGTCTTAATAAAGCCCTTCTCGTCGGGATGTGGAGTCACCTGATGGAAGCATGGCCCGATAACAAAAATCTCCTCGCAGAAAATGAGCTCTCGGTTGCTGCGGCACTGTTCTTGCGAGGCTTTCCATCTGCCGTGCAAAAAAATATCTGACTGAGCCCAGCAATGCTCCGTGCCAGCAGCATTGCTCCTGACAGCTTCCAGCTGTCGAGCAGGCACGGGCACCCAGGTGCCACGGCGAGCCAAGGAGCGTGCGATAGCAGCCCTGTGAGAGGAAGGAAGGGAGGCACCTAGTGTGAGCCCTGAGCATCCCCAGGCACTGGAGAGGGGAGCTTTGTAGAAAAGAGTACTGAAGAAGCGAGGAGGATGGTTCCATGTGGCCCCATCCAGGCACCGAGTCACTGGGGTGAGTTCCTCCTAGTGATGTGCCAGGCTCTTTGCCGTGAAACGAGGCTAAAAGCACATAAGGGATGGTCCACGTAGAGCAGGCTGGGGCTCAGCTCTGTGTCTTGCTGCAGCCCCTTGTGGCCCTGACACACCTTTTTGGGAGGTGGGAGCGCGTGGGAGCCACCGCGGGGCCCTGAGCGCAGCCAGAGCCTCGAGCTGCTACTGTGGCACAGATGATCTCCATAAACTGTGATGACATTAATCTAATGTATGCGTTCTCCTACAAATGTGAATACCAACAAATACAAATTCTATGCAAATAAGGCGCTCACGCAGTATGTGCAAATGGCTGAACATCTGAGGACTCAAATATTACGGCAGAAGTTTCTCACAGGGATGCTGGATCCAAAACGTGCCGCTGCGGAGCCCGTCTGCGCTCCCACGGGAGCTTCCAGGTGAGGTGGAGGGGGACAGCACCACCAGGAGTCAGGATGTGGGTGCCCAAGCATCCCATGACTGACCCCAGCAGGGGGTGAATACGACCCTGAAGTGAGACTGGGGCAATGCTGCTACTGGTGAGTGGCATGGGAAGGTGAGGGCCTGAGCACAACCCCCCTGTAAGGGGCGCTTTTGGAGACCCAGCACTGTGTGGATGTGTCCCACCTCTGAGCCAACGTGGTGGGGACGGGTTTACGAGAGGGAGCAAGTCTAAGGGGGTTATTCCATGGATGGAGACTTTACTCCCTTAAAAACAGGCCAGCTCTTGTGGTGCTGGCAGGGGGATGGCAGAGGAGAGCTCTGAACCACCCTTGAGATGTCTGCCTGTCCGTCAGCCAGGGCTGCTCACCTGGCACATGTGGTAGATGCCTCTTTTTATTTGTGTGGCCCCCTTGGTAAAACAGGGAGAACAAACCCGTACCCCTGGATGAGTTAAAGCTGGCAGCTCCCAGTGCACTGTGAAATCTTGTTGGATTCCTAGGAGCTTTTTGTTACTTTGCACTGGATTTTTCTCCTTTCCTAATCCATGTATTGCTCAAGTTGTCACAAGAAGTTTTGTTTTATAGCCCGTGTACCCCCTGCTGGCTGGCACAGACCAGAGGACAAACAGGTCCCTGCTTCTGCTCAGGGCTGTGTGGAGTGGGCAAGCCCCAAATCCCATTTTGGGGATGGGGAGAGCAGGTCCTTGGGGCAGAGGCTTTTCTGTGGTTGGGAGGGGAACCACGAGGCAGCACTGCCAGGGATTCTTCAAGCCCAATCCTCCCTTCCCTGGCAGCTATTGTTTCCTGGAGCCTGTTCCCAAGCCCTTCCCTTGCCTCTGTTTCACGGGCTGTAAGGAGGGGATGCTGCACTAACACGCTTCTTTGTTCCCATGTTAGATTCTTGCATGGATATATGATGCCCCCCACCCCAAAAGCACATCCTGTAAAACAAGAAAAAATCCCTTTTCCAAGTGCTCATTTAATGGATGGGAAGGATGGAGGAATCGAACAGAGCAGAGAAATCTTTAAAAACGAGGACTGAAGCAAATATAGCTTAGTAGTATACTAGTTACAGAATGAACAGCATATTGTATGTGCTGTGTTAGAGGTATGTTATGAATAACAAAAGCACTGGAGCATTTACATATTTGTTTTCAGAAATCCTGGCAGTTGGATTTCACCATTCTGCGCCTCTTTGCCAGAATCACTAAACAGTGGTACATATGGCTTCTGAAGTACCATATGCCGTAGAAAACGCGAGTTGATGCCTATACTGATGCGACACACTATAGTCTTTATTTAGATTTTTTTGCAGTTTTGAACAAAGAATATTAGATCATGCAAAACATTGTGCAAGCAGTATGTAGTAGTACATACAGTAAAACATAATACATTGCGACCAAAGAAAAGCAAACTTAAAAAAAAAAAAAAAAAAAAAAAAGGAAAGAAATGATAGTATTGGGAATTAGGACGCGCATGTGCCAAGAAATGTATCAGGCAGCACGACACGGCTTTGTACGGCTGCTGCAGGAGATTTGCTCGTGCTTAAAGCAAAGAGTTCAGGGACAGAGCCCTGCAGATGAAGTGGTTTTGGATGGAGGGGCAGCTCCAAGAGATGCTCTCTGTTCCAAAAAGTACCGAGGCCAGCATTTCATTTTGTGCTTGAAGCCCTCAGGGAGCAGAAGCAGCACGTGCAGGAGCAGTGGGAGTGCTCTCCTCTCCCACCTTGCTGCCCAAAAATAGCGACAGGGAGCGTGGCTTTAATGGGTGATGAGAGGAACACCTTGGAAATGAAGGGGAACACGGCTGCACAATGGGCAAACAAGTGCAGCCTTGCATTGAGAAAAAGAATTGGGGTTTTGTTGTGAGAAGGGACTGTAAAAGGCGGTTTTTGCCCCCCAATCCTACAGCTCAAGGGCCTGGGTGCTGTGTGTTAGGAGACACGGGTGAGGCATGGTAAGCACCTCTGGCCTGTGAGGGGGCGACATGTAGGCAAAAATAATTGTGGCTGAAAAGCTCCTAATTCCTTTCTGGTTTAACACAGTGGGAAGGGGGAGAAAAGGGACTGAGAGAAACGCATCGGGGGCAATGGGTGCTCTCATCAAGCTCTGTCAGGAAGGTGCTGCACGGTCCCACTGGGAAGGGAGCGCTGTCCCCAGTTCAAACATCATTAAGTGGCTACAATTTTATGGAATTAATGAGGGGGGGAAGAGGGATGAGGGAGTCAGTCCCCTTGCTGCGCCCTCAGCCAGCCCTGCCACCACAGTGGCAGCATCAGTGCCCGTCCGGGTCAAGCACAGGGAAAAGGAGGCGAGGAAGACTCTGGGGAGGAAGGCGAGCCCCAGCAGGGCTGCCTAGGGAATGGGGGCTGGAGCTGCTTCCCAGCTGTGGGCTTTGCCTCCCAATAAAAACCCTAAAAGCATGGAAAATAACAACAACAATAGTAATAATGAGCATCCTGCGCATCCTTGTGGGCACCTCTCAGCCCTCCCGCTTGCCCCCGGCCGGGTTCCCAGCCCACGTGTGGTGCTGCGAAGGATTTTCCTCCTCGCCCCATCCCACCGGGGGCCGTGTCCCCCCCCCCCCGGGTTCAGCCTGCAGCCGTTTGCTACCCGGGACGGCGGCGGGGCCGCCGGCAGCATCCTCGCTTTCGTCTTTCCTCTCCTGCCCTCCATCGGAAGGAAGGGAGCCTTCACCCTGCGCGGGGATGCTGCGGCCGGGGGGGCCCGAGGGGGCCCGATCCCCGCACCCCCAAGCAGCCTGCCCTCCTGCCGCCCAGGAGGAGCAGGAGGAAGAGGAGGAAGGCAGGGTGTTCTGCCGCCCCTTCGCGGCTTTTCCCCGGCCTCCTCCGTCTTCTGATCGGCGCACGATTAAAAGGTTTCTGTAAATCTGTTCGCATCCCCTTCACGTGGGGCCCGCCGCTGCCCGCTGTATTGCCCTTTAGATGCCTCTTCCTTTTTTTGTTTTACGATTGTTGTATCAATATAATGCTTCCTTTCTTCCTCTGTCTCTATAGATACAGATATACAAGGCAAACTAAAGGTTTCGGCCGCTATTCAGCGCCTCCTCATTTGTCCCGGAGCCCTAACAGTGGTGCCCTTTCTCTTCTGGCTGCTTTTCCCTGCTTCTGGAGCAGCAGTTATGGGAGAAGCAGATGGCTACTGATTGGGTGAGCTTTGTGGCTTTAATACTGAATACTTTATGGAAAAGGACTTTATCATGCTTGGTTGGTCAGAGGAACAACGGGATGAGATTTATGACGAGAGAAAATAAATCTTTCTAAGTTGCAGGCTTCTTCACACACCCCGTGTCGAGCCGCTGTGGCAGGGATGGAGCCGAAATCCTCCGCATCCTTCTTTCTGTCCGCCCTGCCCTCTGTCTGTCCTGCCTTCTGGTGCTCTCCCTGCTCCTCCCTGCACCCACCAAACGTTGGGGGGCTCTTGCTCAGGCCTGGCCAGGGGGCAGCACCCCCGGGAGGGGCTCAGCACCATGCATGTCATGCACCCCCCTCGAGGAGCCCTGGGGTCACCCTAATGCCCAGACGCTGCGTCCCCTGGAGATAGGGAGCTGGTCTCAATCCCCCTGCTTTCCTCTCCCCTGCCCTGAGAAACTAAAGCCAGATGAAAGCTTTGTGGGGTTTACACGAGCCCCAGTGCTGCTGCCAGGTAGGGTGAGGAGGGGAAACGCCGTGCTGAGAGGCATAAAGTGAGGTACAAAGTCAGAAGGAATTCATAACCAGCTAGGGGAAAAGAAAATAATAATCCGAAGCACTCTGCTGGATATCCATTAATATGTGGAAGCAGGTCCTGTGGTGGCTCAGGAAGAAGTTCAGGGGAAGTTCAGCCGGGGTGCCGGTGGCATCCCCCAGCCAGGCATGGAGCTGCATCCTGCAGGAGGCTGGGGACTGGTGCAGGGGGCACCCGAAACTGGGAGATGGGGCTGGTGGCTAGAGGGAGATGCTGGGGGGCAAAGGTGGTGGGGCCCTCCTGGGAGCCCCGGGGAAGGGCCTGTGATGCCAAAGGCCTAGCTGTGGTGGCTGCCTGGGGGAAGGCAGCTGCTCCGCATGTATTTCTCCAGGCACTGGGAGAGCTTTGGTTCAGACCCGCACATTTGGCACCCCCAGGGGCTGCTTCCTGGCCATGCAGCCTGGGACAGCGCAGCTCTGAGCATCCTTTATGGTGTCCCCCCCTCTCCATAAATCCTGGGGAGTCCCTTGGGTGAGCCAGACACAACGAGTGCCCCCACATCGCCGCGTTTTGGCACTGCTCGTGTCGCCCTTGGGCTTCTCCCTGTGCTCCGGACAAAGGCTCTGGGCTCCTCCAGCGAGCGGGGCTCCGGCTGCGCTCCCCCAGCGTGGCTAAACGGGAGGTGAGCCCAGAGACAGCGGGGTGTGCGCGTAAAGGCATCGTCCTGCGAGGCTTAGCGGCACCCGTGCCGGGCACCCAATTTCTGGCAGCATCCGAGGCTGCCTCAGCGCCCCAGAGTACCCTGGCCGTCCTCGTTAGTCCCGGGGAATTTCGGTATCCGACGCCGTGTCGCAGCGGCTGCCCAGTACTTCGTGTGCCGTAGTGGCCCTTAAAATTGTCGCCGATGGGAATACCGGGTCCGTTTTCTTCCCCCCTGCTAACGAGAGACAATTGGACAATTTATGTCACAAAGCGAGGGCTGCAGCATTTAAAAGAAAAAAATGAGAGAGGAAAAAAAACGGGAAAAAAAGGAAAAAAAATCCGCCTCTGAAACAGGAATTATGATCCAAATTTTACAGAAATTTTACAGACTCCCGTATTTTTAATGTTTTGTCCGTCTCCGTTTTGGGAGACACTGGGTTTTGTTGAATTAATAAGATAAACGTTGAAAGCATATTATAGGCAGCCTTTAATCCTAATGCAAGGAAAATCGTAATTATGTCGAGGATAAGTGAATTTGAAAGCCAAACATCAGCCCACTCTCTGATTGCAAGCAGCGCTCCGTTCGCCGCTGGGAACGGCTTTGTGCCTTCTTTTGTTCAGCCCGGGCTTTTTATTTTCTATTTTAATTTGGGGGCGTTTGGGGTTTTGTTTCGTCCGCTCGCGGTTGCTGGGTGGTTTCTGAAGCCCGAAACGCCAGGCGGGGAGGGGGGAAGCGGCCGAGGCTCCCCGAGCCCCCCGGCGGGGCGGTGAGGGGGTACGGGGGGGGCAGGGAGGGCCGGGGGAGGGCCGGGGGCTGCCGGGGACCCCCGGGGCCACCCCGTCGCGGGGCGCTGCCCCATGGGACCGCGGCTCCGGCGGGCAGAGCCGTCGGGGGGAGAGCCGTCGGGGAAGGAGCCCCCCAGTCCCGATCCGCTGGGAAAGGATGCGGGGGGGGTCTCCCCGTCGCCCCCCCTTTTCCTCCGCTCGGCGGGGCCAGGTGAGGGCCGGGCGGGCCGGCAGCGAGCGGGCGGCCCCCGAAGGGGTTAAAGGGAGGGGACGTGGGCTGTCACGCGTCATTGGGCAGCTTATGTGCGGCAAACAAAAAGTGTGGGGCTGCCCGCCGCTCGCTCACTGCACCGGGGCCGGCTGCTCGGCTCGCCACCCCGCTCCAGCCCTGCCTCCAACCCTTCCCTCCCCTTCCCCGGGCCATGGAGCGGCGCTGAGGCCGCCGGCAGCGGAGGCAGAGGAGGCCGGAGGCAGCGGAGGCCTTTGTGCCGCTCGCCGGGGCGAGGAGGGTCCCCCCCGCTCCCTGGTGAGTACCCCCCGGCTGGGGGGAGCGATGCCGGGGGGGCACGGACGGCCCTGCCCGCACCCCCAGACCGTGCGGGAGCGGCCCCGGCCCGGACAAAGGCAGCGGCCGGGGGGGTCGGGAGGGGGCCGGGGGGGAGCAGCCGGGGGGTGGCCGGGAGGGGCCCCAGGAAAGTTTGGCGGGGGTCGCTGCCCGCCGCTCGTTTCGTTGCGGGGAATAACGCCCCCCCCCCCCCCCCCGGGGCGCCCCCCCACCGGGGGGCGGCGGGGAGAGGGCCCCCCCCGGCCCCCCTTCCCGGGCGGGGGGCGGGCACGGGGGGGTGGGGGGGGGCGAAAAGGCCAGGGGATGCCGGGGCTGGACCCCGAAAAACGGAGGGGGAAAGCGGCGGAGAGGAGCGGGCGACGGAAAGGAGCCGGCAGCTTGCTCCCGAGCAGCCTCGAAAGGACCAAATTGGATGGCAGATGGGGCGGGGGGAAGGCGGCATGAAAACTAATCGGGTTGCGAAGGGAAAGGGCACCCGCTGCCCTGCGGGGAGCGCCGGTGCTGGGTGCCCGGTTCCCATTTCCCGGTGCCCGGCTCCTTCCCCCGGCTCCTCCGCCCGGCTCCGTCCCCTCGCATCTCGGGAGCCGGGGCTCCCCCTCCTCCATAAATAACCGCGGCGAGGTAAAAATAATTACCTCTGCTTGCTGCTTTTAATTAAAGTCTCGGAGGGAAAGTGCCGGATTATGGTAATGAGCAGCCACGCGTTCCCCTCGCAGAGCGGCCCGGGAGGGCAGCGGGCATGCCAGCGCCGGCAATGACGACCCCCGAAACCCCCTGGCCCGGCTCCCCGCCGGGGCTGGGGTCCGCTGGAGTATTTCTTAGGGTTTTCTGGGGGTTTTCTCTCCCCCGGTTCCCCCGGAACCATAAATCACGGCGCAGCCTCCCCTGAGCTCCTTGCCTCCGTTATTTTCTCCTTTTCCAGCGCTGCTGCTTTTCCTATCGAAACCCCGAAAAGCAAAAACAGCTACCTCCTTTTTGTCCTTTTGTTGTTGTGGTGTGGTGGTTGTTTGTTTGTTTGTTTGTTTTTTGGTTTGGTTTGGTTTGGTTTCCCCCCACCCTTTTGTTTTTATCCCCCCGGCGCCGCCGTAACGCGCCCGCCTCGCCCCTCTCTCCGCCCGCAGGGATGGAGGACGCCGGCGTGCAGAGGGGGCTGTGGGACGGGGACGCCAAGACGGTGCAGCAGTGCTTGACTGACATTTTCACCAGCGTTTACACCACCTGCGACATCCCGGAAAATGCAATTTTCGGCCCCTGCGTCCTGAGCCACACGTCGCTCTATGACAGCATCGCCTTCATCGCCCTCAAATCGACCGACAAGCGCACCGTGCCCTACATCTTTCGGGTAAGCTCCGCTCCCGGCTCGGGGGCAGCCGCCGGCCCGCTCCCCCCTGGGCTCCGGTGCCCGACGGGGGCTGGCCCGGCCCGGCCCGGCCCGGCCCGGTGCGCGCCGTCGAGGCGGGCTGGCTCCCTACGGCGGCGCCTTGCAGGTGGACACGTCGGCGGCCAACGGCTCCGCCGAGGGGCTGATGTGGCTACGGCTGGTGCAGTCGGCCCGGGAGCGGGAGGAGCAGAACCTGGAGGCCTACATCAAGAGCGGGCAGCTCTTCTACCGCTCCCTGCGCCGCATCGCCAAGGACGAGGAGCTCCTGGTGTGGTACGGCAAGGAGCTCACCGAGCTGCTGCTGCTCGGGCCCGCCCGGGCCCCCGCCCGCGCCAACGGTGGGTGTCCCCCCCCAAGACCCCCTCAGTTTCCCCCCTCCGTCCCTTTCCCCGACGGCGGGAGGCGAGGGGACAGCGGGGCCGGGAGCGGGGTCCGGCCCCAGCTCCTCTCCTCGTCCCCCACGGCGCCGAGAGGGCGGCCACGCTGACCGCCCCCCGGTCCCCCCCCCTCCCCCGTGTCCCCGTGTCCCCGCTCAGGCTCGGCGCCCTACGCGTGCCCCGAGTGCAGCCAGCGCTTCCAGTTCGAGCTGCCCTTCGCCGCCCACCTGCGGTTCCGCTGCCCCAAGAGGCTGCACGGCGCCGGCACCGGCCCCGCCGAGCCCCCTGGAAGCAAGGAGGCCGCGGGCAAGGAGCCGGAGGCCGCCAAGTTCTGCAAGCCGGCAGGGCCGCTCCACCACCCCTTCCCCGACGGCACCGCCGCCACCAAGCCCTCCACGGACTTCCACAACCTGGCGAGGGAGCTGGAAAACTCCCGCGGCGCCCCCGGCTCCGGAGGCTCCCCGGGGAGGCCGGCGCCCCCCGACGGCGCCCCCGAGGCGGCCGGGGGCAAGGTGAAGCGGCGCTACCCCGAGGAAGAGGAGCGGGGCCGCTTCCCGACGGAGCGGCCGGGGCTGCCGTCGGCGCCTAAGGAGGAGCTGGTGTGCACCCCGCAGCAGCAGCAGCAGTACCGGGCGGCCGGCTCCTACTGCGGCCTGGAGGAGGGGGGCCGCCTCTTTGCGCCCCCCAGCCCCGAGACGGGCGAGGCCAAGCGCAGCGCCTTCGTCGAGGTGAAGAAGGCTGCCCGCGGCCCCGAGCCCGACGGCGCGGCCGAGGAGGGCCAGGAGCGCGCTTCTCCCCCGGGGACGGGCACGGGGGGGCCCGGGCCCGGCGGGGGCGAGCCGGGGCTGTGCCCCCGCGGCTCCGGGGGGGCCCCTGGGCGCCCGGCTGGAGGGGGGCAGCCCGGCGCGGGGCAGCGCCTTCAGCACCGTGCCGCAGCTCGGCGGCGGCCCCGGCGGCGGCCCCGGCGGGGCGGAGGAGCGCAAGAGCGCCTTCTCTCAGCCCGCCCGCTCCTTCCCCCACGGGCCGCCGCTGGTGCTGGGCCAGAAGCTGGGCGGCCTGGGCGAGCCGTGCCCCGACGGCTCCTCCGCCGCCCCCGGCCGCCTGTACGCCGCCGAGGCGCTGGCCGTCAAGCTGCCCGGCGGCGGCGGCGAGGGGGCAGCGGGCGGCGGCGGCGGCCCCGGGGGCGGCCCGGGGGGCGGCCCAGGGGGCGGCGGGGGGCTGCCCAAGCAGAGCCCCTTCCTCTACGCCACCGCCTTCTGGCCCAAGAGCTCGGCGGCGGCGGCGGTGGCGGCGGCGGCGGCGGGGCCCCTGCAGCTGCAGCTGCCGTCGGCGCTGACGCTGCTGCCGCCGTCGTTCACGTCGCTGTGCCTGCCGGCGCAGAACTGGTGCGCCAAGTGCAACGCCTCCTTCCGCATGACCTCGGACCTGGTGTACCACATGCGCTCCCACCACAAGAAGGAGTACGCGCTGGAGCCCCTGGTCAAGCGGCGCCGCGAGGAGAAGCTCAAGTGCCCGATCTGCAACGAGTCCTTCCGAGAGCGGCACCACCTCTCCCGCCACATGACCTCGCACAACTAGCCGGGGGGCACGGCGGGGGGCGGCGGAGGCGGCGGCTTACGAGTACATTGTTTAAAATGTCATATATTGCAACATATTGATGCATTTGTCATACGTTTCTACTTAAATTATTGAGCACTTATGGTTTAGGTGTAAGAATAATTCTATGTCAGGGTAAATTTTTATTTTAGATATGAAGCTACGGGGGGCGGCGGGGCGGGCACCGTCTGCGCCGGGCTCTGCTTGCACCGGGCTCCGCTTGCACCGGGTCCGTTCACACCGGGCTCCGCTTGCACCGGGTCCGTTCACACCGGGCTCCGCTTGCACCGGGTCCGTTCACACCGGGCTCCGCTTGCACCGGATCCGTTCACACCGGGCTCCGTTTGCACCGGGCTCCGCCGCCCGCCCGCCGCCCCCTTCGCCCCGCCGCCCGCCCCCGCGTGTAACTTCGTGCCCGTGAAATGGAGTCTCAATAGTTCCGTGTTTCTTTTCATCCCCTCTTCCCCCGCCACGCGCACCCCTGGAAAAGATTTATTAAACTTTATAGTTTATCTGGGTATGTTGGATGCTTTGACAATAAATGACTTTATTTTCTTCAACGCGGCTGCACGTTACTCGGCGCCGGGGTAGTGGTGGAGTGGTGGTGATGGTGGTGGGGGGGGTGGTGCTGGGGTCGTGGTGCTGGGGTCGTGGTCCCCGTCCCGGTCCCGGTCCTCGCTCCCCGCAGCCCCGCGGCTGCCCCGCACCGCACCGCGCTCGCCGCTCGCTGCTTCCCCACTCGGTCCTGCCGTGCCTGCCCGCTCCTTCGTTTCGGTCTGAATCACATTCTTCCTTTCCTCCTCTCTTTCATTTTTCTTTATTCCTTTCATTTTTCTTTATTCCTTTCATTTTTCTTTATTCCTTTCATTCATTCTTTCATTTAAAAAAAATCCTTCTATTTTTCCCTGTTCCTCTTTCTCTTTATTTTATTTCTTGTTCATTCTTTCCTTCCATTTTCTCTCAATTTTCATTTTCTTCTCTCTCTTCCCCGCTCCCGTTTTCCTTTTCTCTCTCTACTGTCTTTATATTCTTCTTTATATATAGAAAGAATATTCTATTGCTTCCTTCCGTTACATTTTATTTCCCTTCCTTTTTCCTTTCTCCGTTTTCATTTTTCCTTTATCCTTTTCCTGTCTCGCTTTTCCTTTCATTTTCCTTTCTCCTTTTCCTTTCTCCTTTTCCTTTTCCCCTTATTATTTTAAATTCTCTTTTCTCCTTTTTCTTTATCCCTTTTCCTTTCTCGTTTTCTCTTCTCCTCTATTTTTTCTTTTGATTTCTCCTTTCTACTTTCTCCGGTTTTTTCATTTTTTTAAAAAAAAAAATCTTTTCTCCCTTTTCCTTTCCTCTTCTTCTTTTCATTTATCCCTTCTCCCCTTTCCTTTTCTTTTTCATTTTCTTTTTCCTTTTCTTTTTCCTTTCCTTTTCTTTTTTTTATTTTTCCTTTTTTTTTCATTTTCTTTTTTTTTCTTTCTTATTAATTTTTTACTTTCCTTTCCTCTTTCTCCGCTCTGCTTTTCGCTTTTTGGTTTTCCTGTTTCCTCTCTTCCTTTTCCTTTCTCTGTTCTTTTGGCTTTTCCCCTTACCCCTTTCTCCTTCCCTTTTCCTTCCCAGCCCTTCCCACAGCCCCCATAGCTCCGTCCCACCCCGCACCTCGCCCCACCGGGACCCTTTTCCCCCCTGGGGGTGCCCAGACCCCGGGTACGGTGGGGGGGCTGGGGGGTCTCCCCGGGGACTCGGCTGGGGTGTGTGGGGCTTTGGGGGGTTGGGAGCCTCTCTCCAGGGCGAGAGGGACTTTTTTTTGTCCCACGAAGTGTATTTTGGTTGCTCTTTTTTCTTTTTTCCCTTTTTTCCCAACCCTCCACCCCCGCCGGACGCGTCCATCCCGGGAGCGCGCCCAGCCCCGCCTCCCCGCGCTTAATTGCGCTTTAATTACGGCGGCTCCTCAGCGCTCCCTAATGAGCGCCCAGCCGCTCAGGGGGGCTTTCCCGGTGCTGGCGGTGCCGGGGGGGGATTTGGGATGTCCGGATGCTCCCGGGGCCGCTCACGGGCGGGCACTGCCACCTAGCGGGGCTCCTGCCTCTCCTCCGGCCCCGGGCAGCCCCGAGGATGAGGAGGGGACTTCTTCAGCCTCCCTCCTCTGGCCTTCCCAAGAGCGGGATGAGCGCCCACCTTCTGCCCGCTGAGGCTCTCCCTTGCCCTCTCGGGTCTCCGGCTGGCAGAAGAACCCCGCGTGGCTGCCAGGCTGGCGCTGGGCACGCCGGAGGCGGTGGAAAATGGGGTGCGGAGCCCCCCTCGTAGCAGCCAGCTCGCGAAAAGCGAGCCCTGCAGCTCTGAGTACATAAGAAGGGGCGAGCCGTGCGGTCCGCTGGATGCTCGGCGTGCTCCTGCTTTGGCAGGGAAATTGCAAACATCTCGCTCGGGGAGGGGGAAATATTCCTGAGGTACCGGCAGCGGGCGTACAACGAGCGCGCACCAAGCACCAGGCCATCGGGGAAAGCTGCTGTCGAGCTCGGCGCTGCTCTGACAACTGCTGGAGTGCACCTGTCTGTTTTCCAGCAGAGGCTCCGGCTCACTTCTAAAGACTTTTGCCTTACTTTTAACCGAGAGTCCTCCTCTCTGGGCACTGCAGCTCTCACCAGCACCCTGTTATCCCCTCCGTTTGCCTCCAGTTTGCTCTGTAACCGAGCCTTGAATCATTTAGGTAGCATCGCGTCAGCCTTCAGAAGCTGCTGGTGTGTGTGTGTGGAAGGGCTGCAACTGCCAAAGGCAATTAAATTGGATTATTCCAGGAAGTGAGCTATTAGGGTTATTTATTTATTTAGATTCAAGCCTTCCTTTTTTTTTTTTTTCTTTTTTCTTTTTTTTTTCTCTCCACTGCATGGGCACCGCTCGACCTCACGGAAATGCTCACAAGGGGAAATCACCATCCGACGGCTCCCTGCAGGCTCTGTGTGGCCCCCGGACCCCAAAAGGATGCTCGCAGCCCCACGGGCCCACGGTGGGTCAGTGAGTGCAGGCTGTGTGCTTTATGGGGCCGACTGCTGCAGCTGGAAGGAGTAAATGAGCTTCTGACCTTCCTTCAGGTATGTGCATCTATATTTAGGGGCATCTATATTTATACCCATGTGTATATATATAAACACGCGTATCCTTACGGGCATATATATATTATATCCTGAGCTGCCTTGCGTGGCTGCAGGATCACCCCGCCCGCACCAGCCCGCGCTGCGTGCGACCTTCAGCTTCCTCGCCAGGCATGCCGGAGGCTCGGCCTCCTTCCTGCCAAACCCCAACCCCGCTGATGGCTCTGGACAGGATTTGGAGGGTATTTGGTTGGAAAAATGCTGATTTATGTGTGTGATGAGGCAGGGAGGGTACGGGGGTGTTGGCTTGTGTGGAGGCAAGATTTTCCCGATGGCTTTTTGGGGACGAAAGAAAGACTTTTTGGAAGTCTGGAGAGGGAGAAGAGGGGATGTTGGCACCAGTGATGGATGCCTTTGTGCTGGGAAGAAATCTGGTTGGTGCGGCATGGGGTCAGTCTTGGGGTTGGGGCATGTCTTGGGGTCATGGCACCGTCAGTGGAAGGCTATGTGGATGCTGTTCCCAAATTTTGGGAACCGGGAAGGGGGGGCCGCTGGGTGCTGACACGGGCAGTGCCAACGAGGATGCTCTTGGGGGCAAGGGGCTCGCTGTGAGCCCCCCAGGGATGCTGCCCAGCACCGGGCTCAGCCTCAGGGCCTGGTGTGGGATGAGACAGGAGGGAGAGGAGGGGAGGGGAGACGAGGGGAGGGCAGGGGGCTTCTCTGGCAGCCCCCAGCCCTGGCGGAGGCGCAGCTGCCGGCTGTCATCTCCCGGCGGGGCTGCAACCCAACGCCGCCGTGCCCCGGAGGAGCCCCGGGGCTCGCAGCCGCTCCCCCCCCCGTAACCCGAGGCGCAGCCCCGGCTGGGGGGGGTTCTATGAGGGAGGGCGTGGGTCTATGGGGGGCGGCCCCGCACCCCCCGAGCCCGGGCTGGGGGCTCAGGGCTTCGCACAGGTGCGGTGCCCCCCCGGGCGCAAACAGCGGGCGGGAGGGGCGGCCCCCTGCCGCCGGTGCTGGGCGGCGGAGCGGGGATGCGGCGCCCTCCTCCCGCCCTTCCTCCTCCTCCTCCTCCTCCACCTCCCTCCCGCCGGCAGCATGAGCCCGGCCTTCCTCCTCCTCCTCCTCCTCCTGCCCGCCCGAGCCCGGCGGGAGCGGCTGCCCGGCGGGGCGCAGGCGGGACGCAGCGCCCCCGCTCCTTCCTCCTCCTCCTCCACCGCCTCCTCCTCCTCCTCCTGGGCCGCGGGGCCGAGCCGCTTCCCTCGGAGCCGCCCGGGGCGGCGGCGGGGCCGGCTGTACTGCCGGGTGGGCATCGGCTTCCACCTGCAGCTACACCCCGACGGCCGGGTGGACGGCGCCCACGACGCCAGCCCGCTCAGTGAGTGCAGGGGACGGGGGGGTGCCGCGTCGCGCTCGCCCCCCAAGCCCCCTTTTTCCACCTGGCCACTCTCCCACCCTTGCCCCATAGCTGGCGGGGCCGTGGGAGCCATCCGCTTGTGGCCTTCGGGCCCGCGCCGTGGAATGTGGGTCGCGGGCATGTGCCTCTGCACGGCGCTTTGTGGCGTCGAGGTGCAGCCCCATGGACATGGGGACAATGTCACCGACCCCCACCAGGTGCCCCTTGGTGTGTGGGGCCTGTGGGAGCCTCGCTTCCTCCTTAAAATAAACATGGGAAGTGGCGGAGATCCGATACCGCGGGGCCGGGGGCTTAAGTGTGGCGTCGTGTTTTCTGTCGGCATGTTAATCCCTGCACTCCTTCCTCCAGGGCCGCTTTGTCCCGGGGGGAAAACAGAGCCCTGGGAGCAGCCGCCATGTGCCCCAAGGAGCTGTGGTGTCGGTGAGAGGACATCGGGTGGTGGGGACATGCTGGGACACCTGTGCCAAGGGGACAATTACACTGTGCAGGGGTGCAAAATGTGGTGGTGGTGGTGAGGAGCAATGCTTAGCCCTGCTGTGGGATGAGTTATGGGTCCCATGTGCCCTCCTAGGATGGGGAGCTTCAGGAAAAAGCTGATGTTGGTGGTAGCTTCAGCCCCAAATCTGGCATGCACTTCTACATCCAGGTTTGTGAGGAGTTGGGGTGAGGCGGGTGGCAGCAGGCTGGCTGCAGAAATGTGGGGCTCCATGCTCCTGTGGCTTCCTTTCTCGCCCTTGCCCACTGCCCAGGTTTTGGAGATCTGAGCTGTGGCAGTCGAGCCTTGCTGGCCAGCACCCAAAATGAGGGATTTCCCCAGGTGGGAGCTTGTTCTGTCACAGCTGAGGCCAAAATCACCCCCTAAACCACAGCTCCTTGCAAACCTCCAGCACCGGTGTGGGCAAGACCAACTTGAGTGCCTGTACTTGTCTCTGAAACAGGTGAGAAATCTGGGGGGGAAAAAGAGTTTCCTGGTGCTGTGGATCCCATGCGGGCCCAGCAGCACTGGCACAACTTGTGAAGCCATGGGGCTGGATGGGAAATGAGGGACCCCTGGTTATTTGCAAAAAAAGAATCCTCAACCCCAAAGCCCTTTGCTTTGTCCATCACGAGCTTGTAGCTTAGGGAACAGCTCCTGCCAGCTGAAAATAAGGTCAAAACCAATAGCAGTACTGGAGTAAATGCAGGTTTCTATGAGTGAACAAGCAGCTGTATTGCACAGAGGCAGATTGCTGAGGAGCAGGGTCTTTTGGAGGTAAAATGCAAATGTGAGCTTTTTATTTTTTATTTTTATTTTTCATTTGTCATGCTGATGTGGAGAGAACTGTGATTTATTTTGGGATTTCTGTCATCCTAGGTATTTTGGAAATATTTGCTGTGTCTCAGGGGATTGTAGGAATACGAGGAGTTTTCAGCAACAAATTTTTAGCGATGTCAAAAAAAGGAAAACTCCATGCAAGTGTAAGTAAACCCCCGATTATCAGTACATACTGCGTATTAACGGCGTTGCGACAGCTGCACACACACGTGTGTGCGGCAGCGTTGCTCCGGGGCACCTGCGGCTGCCGGGAGGGCTCTGCAGGGCTGAGGGCAATGGCTTGCGGGAAGCGTGGCTGCCTGCCCTGTGGGGGTGAGCCCAGCCTCACGGCCGAGATGTGGGTGTTAGCGATGTGCTCGGGCTGCACAAGCCCACAGGTTGACATAAAGCAGTATTTATGTGCTTGCAGAACTCCCTTGAGTTTTGTCGGAGCATTGCTCCTGGAACCTAACGGTGCAGAAATGGTGAGCGCGTCACTGCTAATTTCTGTGAACTGGAAGGAGAGGCTGGGGAAAGTGGGAATGTCTGAGTGAAGGTAAAACAGGGAAAAATGAGCACAGCAGAAGCAGTGTAGGTAGAGAGGAGCAGGCAAAATATACAGTTAAAACATGAAATGAGACCAAAGCAAACATGAAATGAGACAGAAGCATCACCAAGTATGGTCCCCAACCCTATCCTGCAGCTCATAATGGCCCCATTATTCCCCTTGACATCTCGAGGCATGCCGTGGTGCAGGCAGAAATTAAATCAAACCCTGTCCATGCATGGCTAATTGCTTCTGTAGACAGGGCAGCGTGGAAGCGACCTTGGTGAGGGCAACGAGCAGCGGGATGAGGGAGCACGATGCTCTACTCTGATGAAAGCTGTCAATTTGTAGAAACTTGACCCAAACGCTTGAAGATGGCTGGGCTGACTAACACCAATAATGCAAAGCCTGCATCTGTTGTTCCTCCCTGCCTCGGTGGGATAAAGTTATTTCATGGCCTAATGAGTGCGCAGCAGCACAAAGCGCACCCTGTGCCCGTCACTCACGGCTCCGCTTTGATGCGGGAGCCGCTCCAGTGCCGTTGTGCTGTGCTGCGGCTCACACCATGCCTGCAGGCCTCTGGGCTCCTCTGAAAACAGCTCTCTGGGTTTGCAGCTTCCCAGGAGAAGTGCCTGGGTCAGACCTAAAACCTCCCCATGGTGTGGGCAATGCAGTTATCTCGCCTGAGCATCGCTGTGGCTGTCAGGGCATCGTAGAGCAGCTGGTGTGAGCAAAGCTGTGTCCAGAAGGGGGATGGTTGTGCATGGGCAGTGCAGCACTGTGGGTTCATTAAAAGAAGGGAAAGCAACTATGAGTTGCCAGGATCACATTTCTTCGATGAAAAGAGTGAAAGGAGTCTTAATTCAAGGTGTTATGGGGGAAAAATGTACTGCATGCAGGGGATTCTGTGCCTTTCATTGGAAGGTTCAACTTTTCTGGTTCAGTTAGGAGTTAAAAGTCCATCCCAGCCCTGTGGACCTTTGGGTGGTTGTAGGTGAAGGATAGCTGGCATTACATGTTGTTATCGGGGGCAGGACTTGCTTGATGTGCCTTGCATTTTTTTTTTTTTGGAGATGTGACTCCAGTCAAACACCTTACCCCTGTGCCCGCTCACCTGGCAGCACCTAAACCTGCTTCTTTGCCAACTTGCATGAGAAATGCTTTATTTTTTGGGGAGGGCAGGGAGTAGAGTTGGTGGTTCATGGTGGTGGGCTGCCTTATTCCCAAAACTGTGCAGCCCCTTTTGTGATTGTTTTACAGATAGCAGGGGACAGAATGACTCCAGTTGATTTCAGAAGAAAATGGGGGGTTATAAATAACTCCAATGCAATTACAACCTGCATGCCAGCTGCCCTCGTAGGCTATCAGGCACAGGTCTGGTGCCGGAGTGATGTGTGCGAGGAGTTGGAGGGGGCTTCAGGGTCCTTGGGCCAGAGGTCCAAATTGTGGGGTGTCCACTGTGCTTGGAGCGGTTTGGGAGAGCAAAGGCGGTGCTAAACCATCTGTGTGTGTCCCCTTGCTTTCCACAGGCACGTTTCACATCTGAGTGCCAGTTCCGGGAGCGCTTCCAGGAGAACAGCTACAACACCTATGCCTCGGCCGTGCACCGCGGCCGGCGCTCGGGCCGCGAGTGGTACGTGGCCCTCAACAAGCGGGGCAAGGCCAAGCGGGGCTGCAGCCCCCGCGCCCGCCCCCAGCACGTCTCCACACACTTCTTGCCCCGTTTCCGACAGCCCCCCCCGCCGCAGCTGGCCTTCACCGTCACCCGGCCCGAGAAGAAGCCGCCGCCACCGCCTCCGCCACCACCACCAAAGAAAATGGCGGCGGCCGCCCCCCCACGGCAGAGCCACGGCCCTGTCAAGTACCGGCTGAAGTTTCGCTTCGGGTAGCCGCGCCGCGAGGAGGCTGCGGGGGATTTCTGGGGAGGAGCGGAGCCCGGTACCCCCCCTTGTTCCCAGATGGGACGGATGTGGGGACACTGCCGGTGGCTGAGGGACAGATTGGAGCGGGCGCTGCTGCCGCGGATGGGGAGCAAGGTGCAGGCGTTGCTCTGCTGCTGCTGAGGGAAGCCATGAGGGGCCTCCGCCTCGGACATGTTTTCTTGCACCGTTTTTGCTGGTGATGCTGTTGACAATCATTTTTGTACAAGAGTTACATCCAGAGCCAACCTCTCAAGTGCCAGAGGGTTTTCAAACTGTGTTGGCAATAACAGATCTCTTTGTAAAGGCTGTTAAGGGGAGGACGGCCATTTGCAGACATGCAGCCCTGCGGATACACTGATCGGAGTTTGTCTGCACACACCTGGAAAACGTTTTTGCTGAACCTGTGGGGAACCATAAAACCTCTGCTCTCCTACC
Organism: Heteronetta atricapilla; assembly: GCA_011075105.1. NCBI lineage: Eukaryota > Metazoa > Chordata > Aves > Anseriformes > Anatidae > Heteronetta > Heteronetta atricapilla. The sequence continues at coordinate 65,447,637 of CM021734.1, read as the reverse complement.
AGGGCCTCAACCTGCACTTTGTTAATTAATTTAAATGTGATGGTGGTATTGTAAGGAAGAGCTTGGTGTGGCAGCACTGGCGGCAAAGCTGTTGCAGGTTAGTGTGAGCAGGATGGGCTGAAAACCCCTCCTGGTCCCAAATGGGTTTGCTGGTCAAAAGGAGGCTGATAAGGTGAAAGTAAATGGGTAAATACCTCTGTTAAACTTAAAGCAGTCTGTAGCTGATTTGAGAGAGTTTTAAGCAATAAAGGTACCTTTTTGTGTGTGTCAACCTTCTTGCGTTTCACAAGCCTTTTCAGCCTTGCTGTACTTTTGTTTGCAGCTGACAATTGCATCTGAGCCGTTTGCGAGGGGCACAGAGCTGCCTGGCCTCCGAGGCCTGGGGTTAATGAACAGGCATGCTGCAGGCAGCCCTGCAAAGGGCACCGGGACACGTGCCCTGCTGCACGTCACCCGCTGCAGGATGCTTGCATGATGCCCCGCGCTCTTTGTCAGCAAGGCTGCAGACGGTGCTATTGCACAATGTGCACTGACTCCTAAAACTTGATTTTTTTTTTTCCCCTCTTCCCTTCGCTTTCTGAGTCATCTTTTTTTTTTTTTTTTTTTTTTTTTTTCCCCACAGCCTTTGCAGATATAAAAAGGTTTCAGGCATTCATTAGGCACGGAACTGCATGGAGAGAGGCGCAGCGCTCGTGAATGTCAGCTCAAAGCGTGACGCTAACAAGTGCTGAAAAAAATGAAATGGGAAAAAAAGCAAAAGAAAAAAAATAAAGCAAAAAGGCAAAGAAAAATAAAGGGAAAAGAAACAAAAATAAAGAAAAAAAAACCCACAAAAATAGGGCAGAAATTAAATAAAGCAAGAAAAGAGGAAAAAGGTAAAAAAAAAAAAGCAGGGCAAAAAAAGCAAGGAATAGGACAAAGAAAAGGCAAGAAAAAAAGGAAAAGGGCAAAAACAGCAATCGAGGGGGAAAAGGTGAAAAAAATATATATATAAAAAAAAAACAAAAATAGGAAGAAGCAGGAAAAAAAGCAAAAAAAGGAAAAAGCAGAAGGCAAAAAAAAAAGCAAACAAGGGAGAAGAGCAAAAGGAAGCAAGAAAATTGAAAAGAAAGAAAGAAAGAAAGAAAGAAAGAAAGAAAAAGGCAAAAACCAAATACAGAAAAAAAAAGAAAAGCGAAAAGCCCCAAAATAAGAAAAGGTAGAGGCCCAAGGGCACCGACCGCTCCGCCCCCCCCCACCCCGTTCCCGCCGGGCGTCCGCTGATGGGGCGGCGCGGGGCCGCGCATGCCGCCCGCGGCCGTTGGGGCGTCCTCGCGCCGGCCGTTACCACAGCGGCGGGCGGGAAGGGCGCGATGGCTGAGCGGCTGCCGGAGCTGGAGCCGCCCTTCGGCTCCTACGAGCAGTACCTGGAGGCGCAGGTGACGCCGAGGGACCTCTACTACCTGGAGGTACGCGCTGGGAGCGGGCAGAGGGGTCCCGGCGTGAGGTGAGTCGCCCCGGAGGGTGGGTGGGGTGTGGAGGAGCAGCGCTCGGCTGCTGAGGGGAGGTGGGTTGGCAAAATGCTGCTTGGTGAAGTGTTTGTTGTCCGTTAGCTGCCCCACTTCTCTCAGCGCGAGCAATTTGGAGGTGGTGCGGCTGCTGTGTACAGGTAAGCCCCCAAACTGGGCTGAATTCAGTCTGAAGCAGAACCAACAGAGCTCACGTGCAGCAGGGCTCGCCAGAAGTTCTGGGAGCTCACAAGCAAGCCTCAAGTTGCAGGTCGTGGCCCCGAAGCCTGTTTTGTGAGCAGAAGTTTGGTAGCTGAGGTCCACCCAGAGAAGCCACAGACAGCAAGAAACACCCCTCTGTCTACAAGTACAACATGAGGTGAACACAAGGGGGTTGTCTCTGATGTGCAATGCTGCCTTTGAGACATTGCTGCACTGTTCTTTAACCAAAACAGGGAAGATCTTGCTGTGTCCAGTGCTTATGAAGCATGACTTCTAGCCTGAATCATGGTGAAGGATGCGTGTGGTTGAACAAGTCACATCACAGTGATACTCAGCTGGTGCTGACTGCTGAATATTTGGTCTTTGAAAATGACAGTGCCCGTTGCTCAGTGGAAAACGCTTTGGGATAAGTCACAAAAGGTTTTCTGTCACACGCTTAGAGGCAGCAGGTATTGAAAACGGTCATTGCCTACTGGTTTGCTCTCAGAAGGCGGCTGCCTATCCTCTTTGGCTCTAAGAAACCTGGACATCTTCTGGCAGCTTTCCTGCAGCTCCTGAAAAGTTGGCCAGAGCTTCTGGATGGGTGGAAGTGGCAGGAGCTATTTCCTGTGGCATTTTGCCTGTCAGAGCTTATCAGGTGCCCAAGCCTGGAGAGGAAATACCTCACTGCCTGAGCACTGAACTCATCAGAGCTACTCTGCTGTGTGGAGGTTAATTTAACCTCAGGAATCATTTTTCAGCCAGACATATAAAAAGCAAGACACGTGTTCTTTCCTGAGGCCTTGGTGAGGTGCAGGCAGAGCAATGCTGGAAGGAACCTGCAGGCCTTCAGCTGCTCTGCTTCCTTTGCTGCTGACCGGTGTTTCATGGGTCTGCCAGCACCTGTGGTAGCATTAAACACCAAGTGCCTAAGCCCTCTTGGTGAGGTGGTGCAGAGCAGTCGCTTTGGGTCTTCCTTAGGCTCAAGTGATGCACAGCCCACAGGTTACCTGTGGCCCTGCCTGCCTTGGTGCAGCTGATTTCACCGAGGGTGTTAGGCAGATTGCCTTCAGTTTTGCCCAATTACTTTATCTAGCTAAGGAAGGGGCCAGGAGCTCTTCTTTGCTTGCTAGAATATCTGCAGGGTAGTGTGGGGGCCTGCTGGGAGGTGGTTCCTCTGGGTGCAGAGCAGAGCTGCATCTCTGGAGCTCAAGTTGTCAGTGGGGGCAGCTGGGGTCCAGCACTGAACCTGTTTCCCAACCTCGTCCCTCTTCCTCCTGCAGAGCGAGGAGGTGGCACGGCAGCTGGTGAGGCTCGGCGTCATCGGCTCTGGGGATGTGCTGCAGTGGGAGGAGTTCAAGGCCCAGCAGGCAGCAGCAATGGGACTTGCTGCATCAGCTCCTCAGAAGTAAGTGTGTGCCTGTGGTGCTTGCTGGGCACCTGCTCTGGAGTTTTCTTGGAAGTTCTTTCACCACTGCTGAATTCCTCCCACTCTATCCTTCAAATGAAGCTGTCCCCAAATGCAGAGTCCTGTCTGTCAGGCCTTGTTTGTGGCAGGGATTGCATTGTGTCTCCATACCCTTCCCTTTGCTTCCAATATCTGTCAGGGACGTGCAGGAAGAATGAGGCAGCTGCGCTGCTTGGGAGTTGGGCTTGGTGATCTTTGTGGGTCCCTTCCAAATCATCACATTCTATGGTTTGAAGGTGGTAGGTATGTTTGAGACACTGAAATATTGCTGCTTGGGAACCAAGTAACATGCTTTGATAGGCAGGTTGTCTTTTTGAAGCTGCAGCCAAGATATAGCGGTTTTCTAACACCTCAGACTTATGGGATTAATATTTACAGTACGGTGAACGTACTGATGGGAAAGAGGTAGCATGTGAGAAGGGGGAAACCTTCTCTTTCCTGGGCCATTGTTAAGCTTTGAGGATTGAGTTGAATGAGTTCTGTAGTCTACAGTCCTTTTCCTGCCAGCAGCAATAGGTAAGCTGGTCTTGGGCCCTTGCTAGTGTTTCCTTGAGGTCAGGGAGACTGAGGTTGCTGTGGGACTGCACGTTTAGCATAGTGTAGCTGAAACATATCACTCTTAGCCTTATGAGAATGAACACTTGGGAAGTCTTAAATGTCTCAGGAGGAGGGCCTGGTTGGATATCATTACAAGGTGTCTGCTCTTTTATGTCTGCTATTACTCTTCCATTCTTAAAAGCCCTTGAAAAGAGCGTAGATGTAATCTCCAAAAGTCTCCGACAAAGGAAGTTCAAGCAGTGCATATGGTAGGTTTCTAGGCTTTTTTCTTTTTTTTTTGGCTTTTGCTATCTCGTACTTGTTACAGCATGTGTAGCTACTGCACATGCTTTCCAAGAAAACTCAAATTGCGCTGAGAGCTCAGTGCTTTGCAGAGCAGCTTCATCATATCTTGTGGCCAGTTCCCTCCACCATGTGTTTTATTTAGCCTTTTTTCACTCTGTTTAGCCAGCCTGTAAGTGTTAACACATTTAACTGTTTTCTTTCCCGTTTTCTCCATTTGTATACCTCTCAAGGGAAGGAAAAAAAGAAAAAAGAACAATAAAACCCACAAAAACCACCTCTCCCCTTTTTCAAATAACCAACTTTTTTGGTGCCTTGCTGTAAGAAATTATATACTATTGTAATAATGCATACTTTATCAAGAGGCTGGGTGAATAGTAGAGCTGCTGAGCCATCTTTTCCTCCTGTGGTGCTCTTCTGCTTTCATACGATAGTAAAATTATCACTTACTAATTTAGCAGCATTAATCAAGTGACTTTCATAGTGTTTGTGGGCTAAGAACATATGTACGGAGTAGTTACGCTAACACCACACTTCATGCACAGTCCTGTAATAGTTTATATTTCAGGCATAACTTAAGCTTTTTTCAAATAATTGACTGTTGTTTCATTACATGGGGAAACTCATTTTGCAGAATTGAAGGCTTAATTATCTGAATGAAGACAAAAAGGATTTCTTTTGTGTCCTACATATTTAAACTTCCAACAGCGCATGGCTGGTACTCAGTTTGTGCACAGCCAAATGAAGCCGATGGTGACAGTGTTGGGTTGATGACATCAGAAGAGAAAGCACTGAGCTCCAACAGCTGACTCATTGTTCTTGTAATGTTCTTGTAAAGTGTGCTTCCAAACTGCTGATCTGTATTAATCTTACAGAGATTGCATTGGCAGAGGGAAGAACTAAATTGCAGTGGGCTTCCATAACTCCCATTTTACTTTGAGTTCCTCTCTTTGTGGTTTGAAACACTTTGCGCAGGCTGCATTAGTTGGCAGACTTTTACTGTCATGCCTCCTGCTTCTGCAGCTGCATCACTAAACAATCTTAAACTTATTTTTTGGAACTGGGTTTGCCTTAAACCAAGTTGAGTAACAGGGAAGCTCTAAATTGCAACAAATGGTCTCTAAGCCTAGTTCCTGTGGAATAACAACAACCTAGCAAGACTGAAATCAACAGATGATCTTGAATAGTACCCATGTTAAACATAAAGAAGGTGGTCATTCTTTGGGCACTTCTCTATTTCTGTTTTTTTGCTTAAATGTAATGGTCATGGTTTGCTCAAGGGCTGCATTTTTGTGTCTTGACTAACAGTAGAAAAAGCAGCTTTGGTGTAGCAACATGTTATTGCTGTATTGCAAAGCTGTCCTCATCAGAAGGGCCAATGTATTCCCTCAAGTGTTTTCACTGCTGATGCTGTTTTCTACTGAATCTTTACCTCAGCTTTCCAAAAGCCTCTTGCTTAGTTAAATAGCCTCATCAGCTAAGGCGTGTGCTTGGTAGGGTTGGTAGGACTTCTGTTACAAATGGTGAAAATAAGATGTGTACAAGTTGCAGAATATGTATTTGGGTGGGCTGGCAGGGGGAGGCTGTCTGTAAAAGATCAGTTCCTTTAAAATCCTTTGCTCTTTTTCTAGTAAAAGTGGACATGGTCACAGTGTTAGGTTTGGGTGTGTTTTTGCTAAGAACAAAGGAACAGGATAATAAAAAGTGAACTGCAGACCTTGAAACTCAGAAGCAGAAAATGCCTTCTGTTCTTAGCACCAAGGATGTACATGTGTTCCTTTAGCATCTGAATTTAAGAGGGTTGAGCCCTAGGGTTTGTTTTTCTTTAACACCAGCAAAATGAAAACAAGAGTAGATTTGGTGTTTTTTTTTTTTTTTTTATTTTTTTTTTTTTTTTTTACTAGGCCATCTCTAAATGTGTGTGAGGTTCTTGATGGTTCTTGCTGTTGTCCTCAATGACAGAGGTGGGATAATCTCATGTTCCTGAAAAGTTTCCTGTAACTTCTGCAATATTGATGTTAGAGAGGAGCTGTGTTGTTTCATCTGAAAAATCCTAAAATAAATATAACTCTGGTTGACATCAGTGCATGCCTGTTTAAATGAAAGGACAGGAAAGAACTGTTACTCTCAACTTCACATACAGTTTTGCCTTCCTGGACTTTAAGTCCCTCTTCTGACTTAAGATCCTGTTGCAGCAATAGGTTGTAACTGCTTTTGTGTTTTGAAGCCTGGATCCCACTGCATAGACTTGATGACATCGGTAGCCACATTTTAATGTGGGATTAATGCTTCTGCTTATGGGGGGGCTACTCTGCTTTCACATGTATATGAAGTGACTTTGGAATTGCACCCGAGTCTTCACTACCTCCAGGATTTAGTTTTAAACAACACAAATAAAATGTCAATTTGCATCCATTTCAACTCCTCTACCCCTGTCCATATTGGAAAGGTGTCTTTGACACTGCTGCTGATCGTGGGGTGGATTCCATAGCTTTGAGTTGTCTCTGTTCCCTGTCCTCTGTATGTGGAGCTACCGAAGCTCCACATACCGAAGGCCGAGATGCAGCGGCTGGAACTAGGAGGATATTTTGGACAGAAATCCTGCATCTCTCTGCTGCAGGGTTTGGGTGCCTTACTTGATGCAGCCAGGAGGGGCCTCCCTCCACTTAAGATTCACAGCGCTTGAGCTTCGGCTGACAACTTAGTGGTATGAATGGACTCTGACAACGAGGGGGCAGGAGGAACAAACAAACAACTGGAACTATCCTTGTTAATTTCGTTCGTGGAAGGAAAGGCTGCTACTTCTGTTCAGAGTATCAGTGCTGAAAAACTCAGGCAGGGCGTTAGAAGTGCCACGTAGCTACCTCTGTTAGGGATACTTACAGCCCTGACCAGAGAAATGCAAAAAGTGTCCGAGTATAGGCTGGGTATAGGCTGCTCTGGAATGGATTGCTGGATCTCTGTCCTCCGATATGGATCCTTTTCGTGTGTACCTCTGTAATCCCCCTCTTCTCCCCCTCCTCCCCAGTAGCCCCTCAGTCTAGATGCTCGCCTGGGAAGGGGAGAGTGTCCTGGACAGCAGCACCTCTCCCAGGGCTGCTGTTCTGTGGCTTAAAACACAAGCCTTTGGAGCAGAGAGGTGAACCCAGAAATGTTCCTTCTGTGCAAATAGCCTGCAGGGTAGCCTTGGAGCTTGGGGACATAGCAGCAAATGACTGAGCTCAGCTATGCTCCTGGGTGGTAGAAAGCTTTAAGCTTCGTTTTCCTGAGGAGGAAATGAAACATTGCAGCCAGGTGTTCCCAGGGCATGTGTTAGGCTATTGCATGACAGATGTTACCTTCTCCTCTTTTGTCTTGTGCCCTACCTGTTTCAGGAGGTACCTTAGCATTTATCATAGGAAGTAGGAAACGGAGCAGAAGGGGGAGCTCGCTTCATTTCTGTAGGCTCTCAGCCTGATACAGTTGTAGATCAGTTTGCTTTCACATGTTCAGCAAGCATCCTGCTGAGCACAGTTCATTTAACCTTTCCTTCAGGTGCCTGATCCCTTTGTGCTACTCCTCTGTTCCTTCACCCAGGGGGGTTGGGCTCAGAAACCCCTATGCATAAAAATGTGTTCTGTGGACAGAGGTATTTTTCTCTAAAGAAAACAAATAGGTCTAATTAAAATCTGTTCCTACTACAAAGAGGCTGGAAAATGAGTGTTTCTGTACAAGGGTCAATAGTAGGCCTGCAGCTATCCTCTTTTTTTTTTTTTTTTTTTTTTTTTTTAGGAAAGTGTTCCTCAGAGTTCTGAAATTCAATGGAAATATGTAAACTTCAGGACTCTGTACTTAATGGTAACTTAATACTTTTAATGTATTTCAATGCCTGGCTATGTGGGAAATGCCAAATCCCAAAACAATTAGATATGTAAGATGTTAAGTGCAACATCTTCAAAACAAAATTGTTGGTTAGGGGCTTCCACGTGTATGCCAATGGTCTGACGGCTCTTCCTGCAAACAAAAAGGCAAAAGAGCAATCTGTCAAAAGCAAGCCTTAGTTCAGTGCCCAGATTTCAAATCTGGAGCTTGACTCTTTCAAACCTTCTCCTTCTTGTGCTAGAGTGACTCTGTGCAGTGCAAGCCTTGTGGAATCAGCTGTGGCTGCCAAGAAGAGACTGAAAAGCTGAACGACAAACTCTTTGTTGAAATTCCTTGCAGAGCACTTCCCTTCTATGATTCAAGCTGTTGCTGAGTATCGCATAGATGCTCCTTCAGAGACAAAAAGCAGAAAGGGATGGATCTGTTGATTCATAGAGGAACACAGGAAGTGACCTCTGAATACACTTGGGGATTTTAGAGGAAAACGGTGTGATTTGGGAATGTGTGCATGCGGAAGGTCCCTGCCTTTCCCATTGTGGCTCATAAATTAATATGGGCTTGGACAGGGACAGTGCCTTCACTGAAGAGAGACAAAGGAGAAAGATAGGGACTGTGCTAGCAAGTGCATCCAATTGCCTTAGTGGAATGACACAGGGAATGTGTGATGCTCTTAGATTGATGGTGTAGCTAGTGTCTCACAGCACAGGCTGGATTGAGGGACAACAGTTTTAAACACGTCTGACTTTTTAGTTGGCATTAAAAATATGGAAGGAGCCTACTTGTTCCTAGGCCGAAATGGTGGAAGGCAGCTAGGTGCCCCCCTTTGCCTTGAATCAACCACAGAAGTTCCATGGAGGCTTTGCAGAGCCTAGGCCCCGCAGATGCAGAGAGCTGCTCCTGCTTTTGTCCCCTGACAATTCTCCCCCAGAACCATTACTAAGCTCTGATAATTTTTTTTCTGTGATGTTATGGAAAAAGTATGGTTCATTATATATCCTATCAACATGCCTCTGCGCTCCTAGCACTTGCTGGGACTAGAGGCCGGATGGCTTCAGTCACGTGGCTGACATTCTGCTTCTTGGCTCAACCAGAGTGAGTAAGAATTGGAGAACGTGCAAGAAAATCCATGGCAGGAGTATCTTAGACCTCTTCTGTTCTTCCTCCTTTTTATAAGCCCATAATGCATAGATAACATTTAGATTGATATCAGTGTTGGAAGGCTTCTTGGAGCTGAATTTTTTTTTGAAGCTTGCACATGTCTCAGTAATTCAAGATCGGGTAAACAGAGTAATCTGGAACAGCCTTATGAATATTTCATGGTGGCCCTTCTGGCCCAGGGAAAATATCTTTTTTGGACATCTTTATGCTCTTTCCCTGTTTCTTCTCTTCCACCCGCTCCTTTAGAGATTGTTAAACAAGTACCTCAGTGGGAAGGGGAGGATGACCCATTCCTGACTCTAAACCTGATAGCAGGATGGAGACCACAGCTTTCTCTTTACATTTTTATCACTTGTTTTGCTGTTGTAACAGCAGCAGCATCCTGTTCTTAGACATTCAGTACAAAGCAGCATGCTTTCTCAGACTAATGAAGGAAGGAGACAAGTGCAACTCCTATTCTTTTTTAGAAAACTGACTCTTTGATGGTTTTTTGTTGAGGATACAGATGTCTGGTAGCAATTTGTGCTTTTGTCACGATTTGAAATTTCTGAGCTCCAGCCATAGAAAGGAGTGGGCTTGAGAATTATTTCACCCTTGCTTCTTAAGCGCAAAGTAAAATTAAACAGTGCAAGATGATTTAGTTGGTTGTGTCTCGAAACTGTTCTAGTTGGTAGCATTGGTGCTAGATGCTGATGGCTGTGGTCTCTATCCCTTGTTAGGCTTAATATTGTTCTGCATTTTCTGCTTTATCTCGTCACCTACACCAGTCTCTTGTCTAGAGGTTTTCCACCCTCTTTAAAGCTCAATTTCTCTAGGAAAAATAAAGGCTCTTTCACCTACGTTCAGTCTTCTCTTTCAGGCAAATAACTATAAATCTGTAAATGATCATATATCACTACTGCCTTTTTTCCCTTTCCTGTATGTCCTGGTAAGGAAGGAAATAAATGTCATCACAATTTTTACCATATCTGGGGACCATTCAGTTTGCAGCACGTGAGAGCTGTCCCCCAATTGCTTGCACACCTGAGCAGTTTTTGATAATTCCAAGTGTTATGTCCTTAATGTCCTGAATACAATATCAAATGTTTTTTGAAGAGGTCCAGGTGTGTTTGGGTGGCTTTCTACTCTAGGCAGCAAATTTGTTACAATAACAGAAATGTTTTTTCACCTGGAAGTGTGTCAGAGTAATCAACATTCTTTGCCTAAGAATAAATTGGACCTTTTTTTTTTTTCTTTATAAATTGTGGATAGTTTGGGGAAAATATTTGGAATAAATAAATGAAATGTGTTTAAGTAGGTGCTGGAAAATGTTTCCTTTTCAGAGGGATGGTTTGTTATTTTGCAAGTAATCTTCAGGCAAAGGAAACCGGAGTCCAGGAAATGGATTTGGCTGTGGATTTCTGCAGCTCATAATCTGCTGGTTCAGATTTCTTTTGGACAAGATAGAAAGAAAAAAAACAAACCCTAGTTAAGATGTGCTAAATATCTAGAAAAGAGAAATAGTTGACAAAGAATTTGATACCTATTTCCTTTTGGCATAACTTTGCCTAAGGCAGGGATGCGGAAATGTCTGCATCTTCTTCCAGCTAATGTGCCATGTGAGCATGCATCTTCAAAGAGCTGAAATTCAGCCGCTCTGTATTAACTGAAAAACAAAGGAGCTTTCCTCCTCTGAAGTATATCAAGCGTTTCAATCTTTTGCAAAACCATAGTGTTGAGCTGAAATACTCCTCTGCAACAAAATAAAAGGAGAACTGCAGGCCCATGCCAAGAGCTAGACTGAATTTTCTTCCTGGCCACCTCCTACGTAGTGAATGGCAAGCTGTGAAAAAGGTACCAGCAGGAGCTCTGTTGTGGTAAGGAAGCAGCTTTCACAAATGTACACGTTTCACCTGTACAGAAGCTGAAGGTCTGGCCAAAGCTACTTGCCTAAACATTTCCATGTCTGGCTGTCTTGACTGCTCAAAGCCTTAATTCCTTTGGAGTGCTAACCTGCTTGAGGATCACAGGCAGCTCAGTGTTTCAAGTTAAGAGTTTTTGATGCGTAAAGCTTGTTGGTTTCTTTGCATCCTTCCTGTGGGGGAGCTGATGCTCGCTTGGTGCCCATCCGTGCAAAGTTGTAAGAGCCAGCTTGGTTCGTGCTGAACAGTTGCAGCACAGAGGCTGGGCAGTGCTGCCTCAGCTGACAATTCAGCCCCTTTCTTAGGGCCACCTACTGGAAGAGGAACTGTGTTGCATTTTCATGAGTCTTCCCAACAGGTAGAGCATCTTACAGTGTAACTCTGCGTGCTTTTGGAAACACGCAACATGTTTGTCTAGTTTATCTTGTAGGATTTGTTTCTGTTACGAGATGTTCTGGTGCTTTTCTTCACACTCAGTGTGTGAGTGGCACAGGAACAAGGCCAACATCTTCTCTGGTGTGTATCCCTGGAGAGGGCTGCAGAGCTGGTGGGAGCAGCATCAGCTGTCAGCTTGGGCTGCCTTGCAAGATACATATGCTGAATTACAAACTAACATCAAAAAGGAGATTTCTTTGCATGACTTTTCCTAAGAACTTGTGGTATGTTGTGCCCCACCAAGTCAGTCTATTTTCAGATAATGTCACTTTTTACACTCCAGCTGAGGTAATGAATCCTCACAGAATTCACTACATTAGTTTCTAAATGGCAAATAGTAATAATGTCTGCATATCTGAGTTTTAGCTGTGTTTAAGCCCCTTTTACAAGTAAGCATCAGGTTTGGCAGTAGCATGTGGATTCTTACGTTTAAACTTAGTAAAAGAACCATGGTACTATGATGAACTATTAAAAACAAAACGCCAAACTTGCTGTTAAAACTACTTGGAATAAAAACAAACAAGAAAAAAGCAGCTGGAGTATGTGTGAAACACTTTGACAGTAGTAGACAAGAGCTGGTAGTAGATGATATAGGAGCCCCTACATCTTTAGTTTTGTGTGGTTTTCCACACATAACCATGTAAGAGGAATTTTTTTCTAGTGCTTTGGTGGCTAAATCTCGTTTTGCTTTTATAATTGTAGTGCTCAGAAATTCTTTGTAATGCTCCTGCAGGGTGCTTGCTGCTGTTTGCATGCTGGCACACCTAGTGTCTCACCCAGAGTGCAGGTGGCAGCCATCAGTTTCCTCCCAAATCAAGCTCAACATCAGGGTATTTGTTACAGCTGGAGTCTTCCTCCTCACACATTCTCATATTCGCGCTTCAGCTGAATCATGTCTAGTCATGTTTCTTTCAATTGTCTTGCCAATATTATTATTATTATTTTTTAATCCAGGCAACAACTGTGTATTAAAGTAGTTTCTGTGTGGTGGTGTGTTAGCTTGGGATTTCCATGCATCTTTTTCAATGAATTCATGAGGTATTTGAGGGTGTTAAGTCTTGGGATAAATAAAATCTTTCATTTCCAAGCTTTTTTTTTTTTTTAATTGCAGTAGAAAAGTGATGTTCCCTGTTAACTTTTTTCTAAATAAAGTTATGAAGCTGTCTGTAGCATTATTGCTATGCTTGTCTTCTAGCAAGGCATTGAACCTTATTTTGTAACTTAAATTGCAAAAGGTTTTTAGCTTGCTATTTCATCTGCATCTATAATTTTTCTTTATGGTATTTGCATGTTGAACTTTTTTTTATATAAATTACAGTCCCATTTGGTCACTGGGAAGCAGCGGGCCATGAATGCCCACGTTATATCAGGTTAATACACTTGTAAATGGCTGACTTGCACATTCTTTAGATTGTTAAGGATGTGGTACTGCTCCACAACAGCCAGCCAGTTCTTTGTTTTACACTGGCTTTGGAATAACAATCCAAAACTTGTATGAAAACAATGAAACAGGACTGACTTGGAGGTAGTTGCAACAGCCCAGATTGTATATCTTAAGTCAGAAGTCTCACTGCTGAATGACAATCATCTGCTTGAAGCTTATTTCATCTGTGTAGGTAGGCAGGATTTTTATTTTTTTCCGCAATAGACATCTGTTTATGTTTTTCAGTATTGGCCTTCAACTTTGTCCTTCAACTGCCTGCTCACAAAACCTCATGAAGTCAATGTATATCTAGTTAGGGTATTGATTCTCCCTTAGGCTGAATGATTTCCTGTCATCATCAAGCTTTTTCTCCTAATTGCTCTTTCCATTTTCCCTGGATTTAGGGATTTTCCCAGCACACCTCCAGCAAGCACTCCACTGATGGCCCTTGGTTTAAAAGACAGAAAATAAAGGATGGATGTAAACAATTTTTTTTTTTTTTTTTTTTTCAATGTTTAGCCTGGAAAGGGCCTTTTCTCTTACTCCACTGCTAGACTGTTTCCTTAGAAAGCCTTCAGTAGTCAGCTTTCAAACATCCAGGTAGACTGTGTCAACCAGATCATCTTTTTGCATGTCCACTGCTTCAGAGGACTCCAAGAGGTTTGTAAGGCAGCATTCCCCTCAAAGGAGTTGTACTGGTTCTTCTCAAATAGATTGGAAATGAGAGGATTTGAGGACAAGTGTGTTCTAGTTCTCAGCCAGAGATCTTTGCCTGCTTTTTTGTGTCTTGGCACTTGGCTGTAAGTGCTTCCCATCAGTCGACTTTATTGCGGTGTCCACTCAATGCTGGTTTTAAAGTTACAATTTTCTAAAAGCACTTAACCTTGTGTGCCTTTATTTTGCTTGCATTGGTTTTCAAAGCCCAAGGAAGTACTTGTAAGACTGAAATTTCTAGCACTCCTTAGCCTGGAGGAGGCTTCTTTCTCAAAATTCAATTTTTAGACTTTTATTCCCAGTGGCTTATTAATAGTAGCTTTTGATCACCAGTTATGGAGCAGGATGCATCCATGTTCGGGCTTTTTGCCAAGCATCTTACAAGAGGCAGCCTTTCTGATAGCACTCATGGGAATTGTCAGTTAAATAATCACCTAATGAGATGAAGGGAATTTTTAATACAAATTGTGTTTATTTTCACTTTTAGTTCATATGTCTCATTGCAGAGCGGCACGTGAGAGGCAAATGAACTTGGTTGCTTTTGTATTGTCCTGCCTCCAGTCTGTACGTTCCAGGCCCGGTGCTTTCTGTGTCTCCTTTGGTCACAACTCTGGTGACCAGTATCTGAGGACAGCTAAAGAACTGTCAGGATGTTGTAAATTATGAGTATTTCCATGGGGAATATGTTGGATTTCAGGAAATGAGTTGAACAGCTTTTGGCTGCAGCTTAGATAATGATGCTCCCAGATCTGGAATTCTCTGAACTGTCAAGAGCTTCTTAATGCCTAGCGTACTCAGTGACAGGGTCGACAGCACTTTGGGAACCCTGAACGAAGACAACTGTGTGTGATTTTACTTACAGGTCAGTGCGAGAAGCATCCAAATGAGGCAGCAGAGATACATGGGAAGTCAGATTTGAAAGGATGCTGATGTATGTGAAGAGGCTGAGAGTTTACTTGGTGTGATTTGATAGGTGGCCTGATTTCACCCTTGTTACTGGATGCCTTTATGTGCAGTATCTTCATGGCACATCCTGTGTTGTTCCTGCTTTCTACACTCTCTTGTCACACCACCCTGCTTTTCACATCGCAGTTATCTGCCAGTCATATATGCATTTCAGTATGATTTCCCTGGGTTATGGAACCAGGGATGAGAGCGAGAAGGCTTTTCTGTAGCTCAGTGTTTCCATGACTGTAATTCTGCAGTGTGTAGGTATTGTCAAGAATGTTTCCTTTTCTCTCTGAGCCATTCATAGTGTTTCTTTGCAGCTGCTAGATCTCATGGGCTATGCTTAATGGTAGGGAGTAGTCCTATCCAAAATTCTGAGAGAGTGGGGAGAGTCTTAGCATGGCTATCACAGGTGAAAGTTAGCCCAGTCATGGAACTTATCTTTAAGTCTTTGGGGGAAAGCTATCTGTTCTAATTAAGGATTGCCCCTCATTGCTGAGGGATATCAGTCTGTGCATGTATTACTAGATGTTGTCTACTGGCCAAGAGAAGAGAATTTTTTTACTGCTTGCAATCCTCTGACCTTGCTCCTGTTCTGTGGTGGTTGAAACAACACTGCTTGGTGTCCTGCATAGGTGTCAGAAGTGTTTGCCTGAGAGAGCTAGTCAGCAACTAACTAGCTGCAGTAGCTCCTTTGATATTTCTTGAAGGCCTGCAATCTAGGTTGGAGTCCCAAAAACTACAGTATGAACTTGCCCATGTGCAGTGCTTCCTGTCTTTCTCAGTGGTCTGGGAGCTAATAATTGACCCACTGGTATTAATACAGAAACGTGTCCTTTAAAACAGCAGGAGTATTGCTGTAGTAATGTTGGTTAATGTAGGTTATTCATTTATGTTCGCAATGCTGCTAGTTGCTATTTGGTCAGATATTTCAGGTATTTTCTTGGGTACATGTCTCTGTATTAAGTGACACAAGAAGGCTGTTGAGTGTATATGTAAGTACAGTTGATCGGCATGGTAACCTCACACTGAGAAACCAGTACTTAATAATTTACAGGTCTTTTTTTCTGATCCATACTGAAGAGCAATCTGTTTTGCAATTGGCCTTTTTGCCGAGGATAAATCTCCTGCTCCAGTTACCTGTGATAACCTACCTTTGGGGTGTGCTTGAAAGTGAGGAAAAACTAGAGAAGCCTGGGGAAGGTGTGGTAGTGCTTGGCTTTTTCTTTTGGGAATCCATCAGTACTTACCAGTAGCAGCTAGAGAAGACCCTGGACTTGAAATGCTTTGGCTTAAAGTAGCTGCAAATCCAGTTTTTGTTATCTGATGGCTTGTTCAGTGTAGGGGGAGTCCTTTGAAGAGCTGAAGCTTCAGTTACCAGCATTATGTCAGAGGAAGGCTGGTAGGGCTTAAAAAGAGAATAGCCAAAGGCAAACGTGCTTT
Source organism: Heteronetta atricapilla (assembly GCA_011075105.1). NCBI lineage: Eukaryota > Metazoa > Chordata > Aves > Anseriformes > Anatidae > Heteronetta > Heteronetta atricapilla. Next base: position 65,431,758 of record CM021734.1, on the reverse strand, counting down.
ATTGGTGTATGGAAAAAATTAGCCTAAAGAAGAGTGAGTACACGCTGAAGATCCAGGTAAAAGCATCATTTTCAGGGACCAAATGATGCTTTCTCATTGATGTTTCACTACAAAATAGAGTAGAATAGCTGGGTTCTGTTTCTGACAGTTAAAATGGGTAGTGGTATTGAAAAATATGCTGGAAACAAGTGACACAAGTTACCAAACAATATGATCAAATTCAGTCCCTGGGCTCTCCAGGGTCTAAGAGCAGTCAATAATGAGGTGATGGAGCTTACGGCATCCATCATTAAAAGTTGCTTCTGTCCTGCCTCCATGGGGAATAGTAAATAGCATGTTTTTTAGAAATACTTGAAGGGAGAGAATTGCAGATTAGTGAGTGTTTATATTGCAATGTGTTTAATTTGTCACAAAATAAATAACACCTGGAGAATCATGATAAGGTGGTTTTGGAAAAGGAAAAGTTTGTGTTTTCTTAATCTCTTGCCACTCTTCAAACACATTGCTAAGAGGGAAAGATGACAAACAGTCTGACACAATGTGCTTAAACCTTCCAAATGTCTTTGACAGTAATTGTCCCCTGGGTTAGTGAAGTAAGTGACTGTTCTGGTGTGCATCAAACCAGCTTAAAAACCCCAAGGTATAAGAGTCTTTCATCTCAGCAGAGGACTAACAGTATGGTGGCTCAGTCCTCCATCCTCACATCCACATTATTTATATCTGTTAATTCCTGAGAAGGTTAAAATACTTCTGAGGAATTTAACTAAACTGTATGGATTAGTACCATGGTGGCTAGTGAAATTCAGTGTGGAAAAATGCAAACTTGCTGACAGCAGCAGTAGTAGTCCTGAAGTCCCAAAAGAAGAAAAGGAGAAAATGAAGTAGTAAAGGATTTTCATTGCCATATGTATTGATGAATCCTGATCTAAGGAGTGAGTTGTCCGTAGATCCATGAGATTGTGCGATGAACTGTATTGTGACTAAAATCCATGTGTTACATTACATTGCTGCACAGATGATGTGAGTAAAGAGGCATTACTTGGGATATTGTTGGTGCTTTAGGGTGATGATTTCCCATATTGTGGAGTAACATTATGCACTCTTAAAAGGAGAGTGTTCTAGCTCGTTGCTGAAAAGAAGAAAAAGAAGTTAAAACCTTTGTTAAAATGAGTTAGTTTTACTAACTTGTGCCTCACTGAGCTCTAAAGAACAGCACTATGTCTTTTGTATGAAGGGAAATAACTGTCTGTATGAGAGCTGCTGTGGCAGATGTATATTAAAGGATTGGATTGATTTAGGAAGTAATTCAATGTGACTCGTGTGCACGCTGGCCCAGAAAATAAGACAACACACCAAGTAACCATAAGGTCAAGAGTGAGCAAGAATGAAGAACTGGGTTGGACCTACCTGGTATTGTATTTAGTGATCCTTCCTAGCCTGTTGGGCTGATAGTTCGTTGGTGTTTCTGATGAAGGTGTCCTCTCTGCTGCGTGGCCTTGCCTTCCATCCGGGGGGACCAGGGGCAAATAGGCCTACCTTGGTTTGTGATTGAGTGCTATACATGATGCGTATCTAGTAGAAATTAAAACTTTCAAAGTTTCCCAGTTTCTGGTGAATGTAAGGTTATGATTTATTATTAGCAGCTATTTCTACAACACTGTTAGAGTTGTAGCTCAAATCCCACCCAACTCACTGTTAATCAAGCAGGCTGCTAGTTTGCAAGTGCTTTCGTTCCCCCGAGTTGTCATTGCACTGCAGACATAGCCAGGAAATTTCATTATGAGAAGTGTGTCCTTGAGGGTCTTCTGTCGTTATTGCCTGATTAACCATGTTTGGAGTGGGTGCATTTTTTCTGACTTGACACCTGGCTTATGTGGTTTTCTCTCTGCTGGTTTGCTTTTGTAATCTCTTCCTATTTCTTTTGCCATTTTCTGAAGTCTTTGCTTTTATTGCTGCCAGTATTTGCTGTCCTTTTCCACTTGCAGGATTATTTTTAACATGCTTTCCTAGTTGTTAAGTTTGGTTTTGCATCTTCAGAAGCCTCCAGAAGAGAAAATCAAGTGCACATTGAATGTATCTCACCTTTCTCTTAGCTTTACTTGTGTATTTTTCCCCATTTAACATATTTCGGCAACAGTGTAAGGGAGTGAATGGCTATAGCTTGTTTTCACATCTGTCTGTGCATGGGGGTAGAAGCACACACCTGTGAACGTTCCCCCTTGTTATCATGCTTTGTAGTAAGTACCTTCTGTAGCTCAAGAATTACTGTCCAGGTGGATTGTTCTGATTGAATATCTTCTGTGTTTATGACCTAAATTATCAAAGGGAAAAGCCTTTTAAGGGTATTTACCTGATGTAGGTTTAGAAATAAGGCTGCATTTACCAATTATGCTGTAATGGAGGAAGATGGGAGGCATGGGGATCTTTCTGGAATTGTGTTCCATTTGGCACTCCAGTAGTTCAAGATGACACTGTCTCATATATTTGGCTGCTGTTAATTAAATTCTAGTCTTGCAAGCAGGAGAATCTCTTTCGTTTGGATTATTCAGACTTGATTTTACTTCAGTGCATCTGCCAAGTGTTGTATTGATCCATTTGGGGATTGCAGCCTGTACCTGCTTGCCATGTGAGTTCAGAAAAGCAAGAGAGGCACTATATGTTTCTTTTTACACTCTGATTTGCAGGTTAACCAAACAGAAGGGACGTAAGTAATAATCCTCCTTTTGTGGCAGTGAAAGAGTAAAATGGAATGCTGGGTATTTGTTCTTGAGTATATTCCTGCACAGGCTTCTGGAAATAGCAGTTCCTCTTGCTGTTGGGGAGCTAGTGCTAAATCTCTCATCCCAGCCTCCTATCCCAGTCTGCAAAGTTCCCAGAGCATGACAAAATCTGCTGTACCGTTCCTCAGGGGTGCACTGCAGTTTCATAAGTAAACCAAGAAACTGTCAGGATGTGTGGAGCTTGGGATCTTTGTTATATATGGCCAGATGCTAAAGAATGTTCTTTTCTTGTCCTTCACGTCATTTTCAGCAAAGACCTTTTTAGTGCACACTCAAATTGCCCTAAAATTGTTTGGTGTTGTCGTGGATGTGGAAAAAAAAGTGTTCTCAGATATGAGGTGGTATTTCAGAGGCTGTACTTTTAAAGCCAGTGTGCAGTTGTGCCTTTTACATGTTCTTACAAGTTATGTGGATGGTGACACAAGCTGTCTCCCTGAGTATACAGGGAAGTATGACTGAAATTGTTTTTTTGTTGTTGTTGTTTGTTTGTTTGTTTGTTTTTCTGGGAACATTTTGCCACTCATGTGTCTCTTAATTTTTTATTTTTATTTTATTTCTCCACACTGATTGTTTTCATTTTAGCTTCTATATTGAACTGTGAATCACTTTGGGCTACACAGTAATATCACATTATTGTGTGGCAAAAGTCTTTAAAGTACTCCAGCTCCCTACCTCTTGCAAAGATGGGTGAATAAATGTCCTGTTATTGTTATCCATGTAAGAAAAATACCAGCTGCTGTCAAGCTGCTTTTCTCCACTTAGTCACTGTAACCAAATTGTCTGAACTGTAATATCACTCCCCAGGCTATTCGTGCTTAATTGGTAACACCCTTTTACAAACAGCTCAGGAATAAAGGAAATGTTTTTAAACAGTGTAATATGTAACACAGCAACATGTGATTAAAATTCAGTACATTATCTCTCTTGGTATTTTATTGCTGCAGGTGCACAGCAGCCACTGATCAGAGACATGCTGTGGGCAACACTGCAATTAATTGAAGCTATTCTACTTATACACCTGCACTCACAAAAGGTTCTGAGTGTCAGTAGAGGATGCCAGATAGAATCAAGGGAGGGGCTCTGTGCCGACATAGATGTAAATAAATTGCTTTCTGAGGGAAAAGGGTACAAACAATTCTTAAAAAAACTTGACTGTTACCCCAAAGCTGCAGGTGTTGGAGATATTTAAAGATGTTTACAGATAGCCTTCCACAACAGCAGAGGCTGACTCAGCTATCACTAAACTCAAGGGGCTGTTTTCATTTTACAGATCAGTCAGGTCTCTCTAATGAGAGAGAGCAGGAAGGCTGCGTGTGGCATTACTGTTGATTATTTTGCTGACTGGCATGTGGCAAGTTTGTCAGCTCTGTTGCAGAGATGCATTGGAGCTACAGTAGCACCCTGCATGCAGACAGGACCAGTCCTCTTTCTGCCTGGTGCTGCTGGAAGTCATGTCACTGCTGGGATGCTTGTGTTGCTGAAGGCAGCTCTCCTGGCTAGACTTTGCTGGGGTGTGTTAGAGGGAAACACGTGGTGAGTCACTCCGCTGTTTGTCAGGAGCAAGCAGTGCTAGTGCTCTGCTACGTGCAGTTGTTCACGGAGATGGTGTTGGCTGTGTTCACCCAGATCAAACAGTGTCGTCTTTTTAGGGCCACGATGTGTGGGTTTGGGCAGGAGCTGTGTCATGCCCTCAGTGCTCACCCTCGTGTGTTCTGAGGGAAGGATGTTTTAATGTACTTCCAAGAATGACTCCAACAGCTGTAGAGAGAGATATTTTTTTCTGGAAAGGTTAAGGATGTGGTAAGAGAACATGGATAATGTAATGGGAATTGAGGTAACTTGCTGCATTTTTGTCAGATGTGTAACTAGTGTCATGGGTGGGTTTTCTAGAAGAACACATTCCATAGCGGCATAATGGTTTGTGTAGACACAAAGTGAGATACTCAGTGTGTGTGCCACTTCACAGTATTAGACTTCAGGCCCAGCAAGCCCTCCCACAGAGTTAATTAAGTGCTTCAGAGTTAAGTGCTTAAATTAAGCATGTGCATGAAAACTAGTGGTACTGAATGCTGAGTCACTGGTGTTGGAGAGCAGAGAGTCTTAGGTTAGCGAACAGGACAGATGAGTCTTTAGCTGCCATGTTTTGCATCGATAGCTGACATCAGTGGTTCTTGCAACAGTGTTAACTCATGTCGAAGGCTTAAATGCACTTATTGGAGAGCTGTGGTGCTGCTATGTGTCTGTGGTTGGCCAAACACGTGGAAGGCTTGGGAAGGGGCACGGGTGATATGAGCATCTTTGTTGAAGGGGCTGCCTGCAGGAACCACCACAAGGTGATACTGGCTAACAAGCCAAGGGAGAAGTGTGACTAGCCGTGTGGAAGCTTGGCACCTACTTCAGATCTCAAATATTAGATACATTTCTGTATATGATTTTTATTTCTTTTTGTAACTTTTTACCAGAGTATTTTTTTCTCTAGTTAAAGGAAAAACACGGTGAGTATACTACATGGAAGCTCAAAGAGATTTAAAGTTGAAGAGAGTTGCCTAATTCTGTAATCATTGCATCAAAGTGTTATGTTGTCAGTGTAGAAGAATGAAGGTGAGGTGCAGGATTGTCATTTGTAAATGAATTAAAGAAGGTTTGTTTTTGACTGCATCATATATCATTCTTAAAAATTAAATACTTGAGAAAGAAAAGTGGATCTTATAACAAATTTATTTTTACAAATATGCCATCTGGATGTAATTCAGATATCTGGAATTTAAAACCCACTTTTAAATTTGGCTACAAGAAGCACAGCATTTAGAGTGCTGAATGCTCAGAGTGCTGCACAGGTCCTAGGACAGCAGCAGGACTTGGTATTGGCCTGAGCTTGGATACATGCTTTGTGCTGCAGCTTCAAGTATGTTACAGCTTGGAGAGCAAGACGGAAGTGGGTCGATGTGTGGAAGAGTTAACCTAGCAAAGTTATTGGTTACAGTGCTAGGACTAACTGTGAACATGCTTAAAGGATGTAATCAACTATTATTTTTAAGCAACATTTTGAATAACTTTGTAGTTTAGTTTTAAGGTTTTGCTGTTCTTCTGTCTGAAACCTGTCCGGAAAACAGTACTTTCTCGCCTCTCTACTGTACTGCTTGTCACATCATAGAACATCGACTTTTCTTGATACATTTTCCAAAGCAGCTGGCAGGTTCAACCCACGTGAATTGCAGAAACATATTTCAATAGTTGTTCTTTAAACACAAGAAATAAAAAAGACTTTTTATCTATGGGTTTTATCGTTTTTACTTTTTATTTGAACTGCACCTTTAAGTAATGATCTAAAGACTTTCAGAAACAGCATTAAATAGATTTTGCACTGTTTTAATGAGATTTTCAGACCAGATTTTTTTTTTTATATATATATTTTTTATTTTATTGCTGTGTTTATATTGTGCCAGAGATTGAGTTAATTGCAAGTACAAGCTGACAGCAGTCCATGCATCTGTGTTTGATTCCTGGGCACAACCTTGCTCTTCTTGGACCTAAAACTAGAAGGCTGATTTGAAGCTACACTCTATTTGATAAATACACTGGGTGATAAAAAGCTTTGTCTAGTTAATTGCACTACAGAAAGAAGCCAAGAAGGTTAGTAGTTCATTTGCGTTGAAGTTGGAATGGTTAAGGATATTGGTATGCCAGTTCTCATGGATGAATCCTGACAGGCCTGTAAATCAGTAGTACTGTAAAGAAGGACATACTGTGGCAGTATCTGAGGAACAGAGCCCGATTTCATCGGCATGCCTGGCTTGGGTTAGAGAGCTGTATAATCAGATTACCTGTGCTGCTCAGGGCTGTTGCCTCCTTCCAGTGAGTCAGAAGGATTTTGTACCAGATCTTGCATGTTCAGAGTGGCTGCAGAAGCATCATTTCTGTAGGCATTCTTGCTTTTGGAGTGTTGCACCAGGGGAAGAATTTAAGTTCCTCTTGAATCTGAATTGAGACCACAGACTAAAATTTTGTTTCATGTGCTGTGGGAGCCTGAAGATATAAAAGCTGGTGACCTGTGATAGTACAGTGTGAGCCAGCTGTCTGAAGTAGGGGTGTTTGTGCACTGTCAGGACATGCTGCACCTTGCCTGTGCAGGTGTAATGCTACGCTGCTGAAAGGACCTCGCTTTCTGGTTCCCAGGGCCATACAAACAACGAGGTTGTTTCATACTGGCAGCATGGTTTCATACATTGCTGAGTTCAGAGACAAAACGGACAGGTTGGATTTGCAGGTTTACGACTGTGACTCCCTCTGACAAAGACAGTCTTGTCAGAGGGATAAAGCATTTTCATTTGCACAGCCCCCAAACATTTTTGATGCACTAGAATATGACCTAAAACTTAAAAGATTTACATTTGTCCTTAGTTTGAAAAATATTTCTGTGCAGTACTTGACTTTTTCTCTTGCACCTGCATTTCACTATGGAAAATATTTATTTTACAGAGAAAATGTTGTCATGGCTAATGCACTGAAAAGCAGAACAGTTTCTTACAAAGTCTGCCTTGAGACCACGAGTTCAAGCCAAAATCTTGATGTGTTATGATACGATAGCACTGCAATAGGAAAAGAGCGTTAGGTACAAAGTCCCCAGAAAAGATTTGAAAAATGAGAGGTAAGAGATGAATAGAAGTAAGGATACGGATATAGACTGTGCTGAGTGTCAATGCAGGAAGAAATAGTTTTTATTAGAAGTTCCAAATCTAAGACTTCTTAAGTCTTAGCTCTGTCTTCAGTGGATTCTATTCTGTTGGCCTTTGTTTTTCTCTGATTATATGAATATTTTATTTTAAAATAAAGCAGTGACACTGTCTCCCTGTTTTGTAGTGTGATAGATTTTTTCCAGTGTCTCTGTATTTGCGTTATACTACTTTACCACTGTGAGCTTTCTTTATCTTTTCTTTTTCAATTGACTTCTGCTTTTTGTATCACTGAAAGGATCCAATTCTTTACAATGGATCTTCTTGGAGGGTTGTAAAAGCTGGGCTGTTTCTGAAAATGTATCAAGCTGAGCCACCAAAACTGCTATTTTCTCCCCTAAAAAGCTTTCCCCACAGGACTGTCAGTACATTTATTTATTTTAACCATGTTGCCAGATGTACTAAGTATCTTATTTTAAAAGAAAACACCCGTAGTAGAGTTCTGCCAAGTATGTTACGCATCTCTTCCAGTGTGGTAGCTCTGGGCCTTATGTGAGTTGGGGGCTTCAAGACCAAGTTTATAGGCTTGACTATTTTGTTGTACTGCAGATGATTTGCTCTCAGATAAATCTGCAACAGTGGGAGACTAGAAAAGCCTTTCCTAAAGCCTTTAGGAAGCTAATCTTTCCTAAAGCCTTTTTTTTTTTTTTTTTTTTTTTTTTTTTTTAGTACAAAAAGGGCTATGCATCAATTTCTAAGAACATAAGATTAGTGAGGACAAATTTTATCTGTTCTTAGAAATATATTTTTCTAAAGCACAGATTTTGAACTTATCTTCAAGTCCTAACAAACTATTAACAGATTTATGCTTTGAATTACTTTTCAGGGTATGTCTTGCTACTGGTTTCTGTTGTTTTCCTTGTTTGAGGAAGATAGTTCCTTCTGTTTGATAGAAAGTAAATATCCCTCTCATAACTTGAAGATTCTGATTTAAGAAAGTACGTGAAGAGTTCTAATGTTATAAATAGGGATGTAAAGAGCTAGTAGGTATTATCTTGAAATAATTTTCTATGAATTTTAGTACTGAAAATACCACTTGGATGCTTGGTTGGACAGATATTTGGTTTGAAGGTTGATCAGGAAGAGAAGTGTCACACTTACTCCCCCCCCCCCCCCCACTTACTGAGCAGGGAGAAGAAAATAAATATATTTTTATTTTCCTAATAGAAAAAAAGCATTGCATCTGAACTGAGAAGCAAAACCTTTTGTTCATAAGGGATGCTTGGAGACTGAAATGTAGGAAGAGCATTGTCTCACTGAGGGTATCTCACTTGTGTTCTGGGATTTGCATTGGCAGCTTCATCATTTCCAGGTAGTTATTAAAATCTATTGTGGTGCTCTTCTCTAAGCAATGCCGAGGAACACCACACAGCAGTACCATATATGTTGAGTAAGGAAGAAGTGGTCAATGAAGAAAGTGAAGAAACTACGAAATCCAGCTGGGGACGCTGGATTTAATAGTAGTCCAAGTCCCAACATGAGGAAAGACCATTGGTAGATATTTTTTTTAACAACAACTAAAGAAGGGAAAAAGAGAGAGAACTAGCCAAGCCATAGGTTAAATTGGAATAGATCACAAATGCTGGATGAGAAACAAGCCAATACTGTAGTCCAATTTGGCTAGCAATCTGCAGGACCACAGGAACAAGTCACCACAGGAACAAGTAATTCTCCTTTTGCAACGTGTATGATGTATAACCAAGCACACATTTTGACAAGTGTGTTACAAGTGTCCTTTTCAGAGCTGAACTGAAAAACAAAACAAGAAAAAACAACAGTAAAATATGCTATTCCTGTAGCTTGTGAAGCAAGTGGTGTGTAACTTTATCCATGAAGATTCCCAGGAATTGGAATATGCAGAAAGTGACTTACATCTGATTTATGTTGGGCCTGAAAGAACACAGGCACCAGACATAAGTAATGCAAGGCTGTGGAACTTGACAATTTGGAGGTTGTCAGGTAGTTACAGAAACTTTAGATCATGGTTCAAAGTTGGCACAGCTCTATTCCAGATATGTTGGAAATCTGTGCATGGTGGTTTGGGTGGCTATGTCTTCTGCCCAGAAATGAAGTCATTAAAGAATACAACTGTGAAAAAAACTCTTACACGTGAAATTGGTATTGCTAGCAATGGCACATTAAGCTTTGGTTAAAAAAGAGTCCCTGTGAACTGAAGACATGTGCAGTGGTATGGGAATTTGTTTTATTTTTAACTGAGGACAATGTATGGTGTATGTGATATTTGCAGTCCTGTGCTGTTCTGGAAGATGATCTCAGAAATCACTGATTACACACTTAAACATTCCAGAGGCCCCTGAATGACAGGCTAGTACACCTAAAAGTACCTAAGTTGTTCAATAGCAAGTTTCAATGCAGTTGTGTGCCAAATAGGTCTTGGTTATTGTTACATCTAACATGAAAACAATCAAAATTACAGGATCTGGACAGTTTTTTGTAATGGGAAGGCACTTCACATGTCCAATAGCAAAAGAGAACTAGAGGCAGTTTTCCCTTATGAAGTTGTTTCTTGCTCACTGGGGGCTATCAGCGAAGATGCAAGAAGACTGGGGGCTCCTTCCACGACTCCTTCCACAATCATCTAGTCCAACTGCATGACCTCTTTGAAGTGAACCAGAAGATGAAGCTTGTTACTGAGGGCATCGTCCCAGTGTCTCCTGAACAAGTGGCAGGCAGAAGTTAGCATGGGAAGGGAAGGCATGTCCTGAAAAGGATGGTGATGAGTGACATGACAGGCAGGCATGACTGCCATTTTGTAAGAGCGCCTAAGGAGCAAAAACCTTGTCCACTAAGCATTAGCCTAAAGTTGGCAATAAGTTATTGCTGATGAGTGAGTAAGCCATTGTAGCTGCAAAGCCTGGATGCGATGACTAACGTGCAGAATTCCTATGTCCACTGATAGAAGTTCTGCTCTGACTGATGCTGCTTTCCCAGCTGAAATGAGAAAACAAATGGAGGCAAGATGACAGCTGCTAAGAAAAGTGAAGTCATTATTTTGCTGCTTGTGGTGCTGAGCTACAGGAAGCAATTAACCTGACATTTTGGCCAGGTTGATTCAGGGTTTGTCATATCTCTGTTCTGAGGATTTCACTGAACTTGAAAGAAAAATAGCTCTGGCTGTTAGCGAGTGAGCGTAGTGTAAGCAGGTGTTGGGCAACGCTTCCACACCACACACCGTAAATACTAATTTGGCTGATATTGAAATGAAGTTCTGATAACACTTTCAGGGATTTTATATTTAAGACTAATATTTTTTCCTGGGACATGTTTTTTCTTCTGTGTGTTATGAGCCTAACAGAAGCCTCTGCCACTCTTCATTGCTTCTTGTAGCTTTATACATTGATAATATTGCATCTGTGTGATAGGAGTATATTAAACTTATGGCTGAATAAAGTTGGCATGATGACTGGGAGAGATATCACTATGAAGATTCAGTTTGCATTTAAAATTAAAGCGGTCTTATTAGTGGGTAAAGAAAGATAGAGCTCTTCCCATTACAGGTCCTTCTGAGTTTCCGTGGTCTCATTCCTGTAAGAAGCTGTGTCATCTGTGTTTGATGTTTTTAGTCTCTTAATTTTAGAATGAAATACTGACCCATAACCATGATTGGTGGGTGACAGTGTGACTTCCCAAGAGTGTCTTAGAGAGCTTTGTCTCTAGAAATGTCAGAAGAGCTTTTCACTTTGAGTAATTCTGTTACAGTGGATGAAGTACTTTGTGTTACACCAGAGCTGAACCTGGTAGCAATACAGTCTTTTCCACTGTAGAGCAGGACTTGCTGTAAAAGATTCTGTAGTTGTTACAGTAAGTTCATTTGTTAATGTGTATTAAAAAAAAAAAAAAGCTTACCTCTTAAATAACATCGTTTTATTTAAATAATTGCCTGATTCATCACATTATGCTAGCTAACCTTAGGGGGAAAAAGCCATGAGGATTTCTGAAAAGATGCAGGATAGACCTTCTAGTTCTTATATAGACACTCTAGTTATCACAACACTTGTAGGCTTGTCCAAAAGGCGGGTGGAACATTCTTCTCTCCTTTAACTTTTCTCTCTGGCTTGAGCTTACACAAAAGCAAAACAGGCTTTTTCAGGTGAACTGCATTTCCAAGTCCAGGATCTAGCTTTCCATAGCATGAAATTCTGCAGGTCGTGGTCTTCTTAACAGTCATGCTTTGAGATGCAAGAAAATGTCTTTGTCTTCTTCCACTGATGTAATAATAATTATAATAAAAACAACAACAAAACCAAGCATTTTGTTGAAGAAAATATATGGAAAACCTCTAAAGAGCTAAACTGTCTGTTAGTCTTTGTCTAAAATGCATTGTGATACTGAAGCTAGGTCCAGCTTTTCCCTCTTCTTAGTGTTATACCTTCTGATGTTAATAACTATCCCCTATTTTAATCAGTCCTGGATAAAATAATTAATGAATTAGAGGAAATATTCACACATGCATCTGAAATTATATAGCTTTATGTGAATGCTGTCTCTGAGATGAATTTCATAAGATCAACAAGTGACAGCAGGAATGGAGTTAAGATAGTGTCAGTTCCATCTTGTATGTGGGCTTTTCTGGGGCCTTAGATGTTAGCCATTAAAAATGATTTTTTGTAGGTCAATCGTGTGTAATAAAGCCTACCCTTCCTTAGATACTTTTATTTACTCAAAGAATAAGGCTTAAATATTTGTAACCTGTAATGGAAATTTTGCTTAATTAATAAAGCAACCGGAACAGTCTAGTGCTTGTAACTCTGAATGCAAAGGGAAAAATAAAGTCACTGCTCTAAGTGCAGAAGTGCTAGTAGACCACCTTTTTTCCCTTCTCCACTCCTCTATGCAGTTTCCTTTTACTGAAATCCGTTCTGAAAGATGTCAGTGAAATGTAGGTTGTTCGGTGGGTCAGGATTTCATCTGAATCCAGGCAGACTTCTGTCATGGGAAAGGGAGGGCTCAAGGTTAATACTTGGGTGGAAATAAAACCCCCAAACCAGAAGATTTCTCAGTTCTTACTTTTGGTCTTTGCATCTCATATTTTTTTTTCCCTCTTTAAAATGTGCAGCCTGTCTTTTGAAGTACATAGGGATGCCCACTTTTGCCTACGTAGCTTTGTCTTCCAATAAAAAGAAGCAGGGCCTGACTGTAGCTCTCAGCTGCTGCTGGTTTCAGCTGTATTTACTTAGTGAGCAGTACTACTTTTGCCTAAGGTCTGATCCTTATCTGTGGAGATGAAAGAGAATTACATCACCCCTTCTGCTGTCCAGGGAAGCAGGCTTATTGCTCTGAGAGCCTGTTCCTCATCACGGCTTGCAAATTGTGGCAAGGGCTGCTGATGGAGCCAGTGCTTGCCTTATGGGGAAAGGTGCAGAGTCAGCAGGCCGTCATCATCCCCAGACTTCTGTCCAATGACATCAGTTTATTCCTGCTGAAGGTCTGGAGTGCTTTGGAGTGCAAACCATAAACCACAGTCCATGTGCACATGCTAATAAAGATTGCAATTGCTTGTTTGTGGTGCTTTCATTGGGTCAGGTGTGTAGAATCTGTTCCATAGGTTCTTGCAGGTTGCACGTGTAAAGTCTGTATGCATGTACAGACCACTTTCCAAGTTTTATGTTTCCTAATGTATAGGAAAGTTGGTTGCTAAACAGTAAGCAGGCACAGGTACTAATTTCTCTTCCCAGAGGAAATAAGCCCATATTAAATTCCAAGGAGTAGCTGTACGAAAGTCACTTTCCCTGTCCATATCTCATACCTCCTCCTTATTTATACTCATGAGCACCCAAAGTGTGAGAGACAGAATGTGAACAAAGGGTTACTTAAGTCAAGGGTCATTAAATGATTTGTGTTGAATGTTTGCAGAAACATGAACTTTTCCCAGTGTTTTCCCTTATGGCCCTGGTCTCCCTCCCTCACCTGAATGTAAAAAGCACAGCGACAGTCTGAAATCAGGTGCACTAAGTCCTGTGACATCTATGTTTTCCTGGCACCCTTGGCAGAGCCTGGCCCCACAGCCACCCTTCACACCCACTTTTTGCTTTGACTTCAGCTGTGGTGAGAAACGCTCTGCCTGTGTTTTTGCTAGCAAACACAGTTAAATCCTAGTGATTTAGGACTTTTCATTTTGGAAGGTAATATAAATTAACTTGCTGAACACTCACATCAGAAATGTGATATACTGTCTCTTGAAATCATGACCTGGAATGAATTATGCCTTATGACTAGTCTTAAGCATTTTTATTTCTCTTCAAATGGTGCTTTCTGTCTGTTAATTCTGTTGGACAACCTTTGTGGTGTTTTTTTTTTTTTTTTTTTTTTCTTCCAACATTTGTCAGGTTGATGTAGAGAGAAAGATAAAATTTAGATGCTCTTATAAATAGGCAGTAAAAGAAATACAGATGGGTTGAATCTTCTTCCTGATCGGCTGAAAGAAGAAAAAAAGAAAAGGTTCATGAAACAGGAGAGTCCAGGAGAACAGCTGCCCTGAACTGCCACTCCCCTTGCTTTTGTGTGTTGGGAGATAGCGTGGCTTTGCAGCAGGAGCATGGGCTGGAGCTTTCAGAGGCGGTGGACTGTGGGGATCTGTCTGAAGGGGAATTGCCTTTCCTGTTTCTGGCCTTGCTCTGGAGAATGCAGGTGCTCGTGGCTTTGGCTGTTCCTCAGGCTGCTGTCCTCCTTGCTCCTCCAGCATGGGTAAGGCACAGCTGCCTCACTGAGAAAGGACATGAAAGAGGTAAATGCCTCTCAGTAAAACAATAACTAGTGGCTGTCTCTGTTCTCATCATCCATAGTCAATATTTTCAGTCTACCACTTGACCTGTTTCAGGGTCTTTTTCCTATTGGATTTCGGGCTCTTTAGACAGGACAGCTGTGTTTGTCTTCATGACTTGGCCGTCTGGCTCTGAGGGTTTCATGTTGTGTTCTTGCATTTGTGTTGCTGCCACAGGGAGCTTGACAGATAATCATAGAATCATAGAATCATAGAATATCCTGAGTTGGAAGGGACCCTTAAGGATCATCAAGTCCAACTCTTGACACCGCACAGGTCTACCCAGAAGTTCAGACCATGTGACTAAGTGCACAGTCCAATCTCTTCTTAAACTCAGTCAGGCTCGGTGCAGTGACCACTTCCCTGGGGAGCCTGTTCCAGTGTGCAACCACTCTCTCTGTGAAGAACCCCCTCCTGATGTCAAGCCTAAACTTCCCCTGCCTCAGCTTAACTCCGTTCCCACGGGTCCTGTCGCTGGTGAAAGACAAAACAAATTGTTTTGATGTGAGCTGCGTAGCTTTTTCCTTTTGTTCAGCTACCAACAGAGTAGAGGTTTAAGTATTTTTCAGTCTCTCTGCGCTCCTTCCTCCCCATAACAGTGCCACAGACTTGAGTGCGTTTACGTGGCATTGATTCACTGTCACTGCAGGTCCTCGTGTGAGTGGGTGCTCGGGCTATTGGGACCAAGGGTCTCTGTAGATCCTGTGGCAGAACTGCTCAGGATTCCCCTGCCTGTCTCTTCGTTGCAGAGTCCGACTGCGCCTTCAGCAGTAGTAGACCCTCGGCTGGCCCTTCTTGAATGCCGACATTGGACTGCTGGCAACCCGCGTGGTGTTGACGTGGCCAGACTGGGCTGCGGGCAGTGGTGGGCAGTCTGTGTGCACAAGTCTGTGTGGGCTGCGGGTCCTTGCCAGCCATCTGTCAGTGGCCATTTCCAGGCTCTTTCCTACAGCTCCAGCCAGCTGTGCCAGTCTATTTGTGTTTATGGTTTAATGGCAGAGAGAAACCCGATGATTTTTCTCTAACTAGTGCTGCTTAGGGACAGGTTTGCTGCAGGCAAAACGAACACACAGAGAATGTTTGTGTGTTATTTTTTCCCTGTCCTCTCAGATTTCTAGCTTTGACTCAATCTTGAGGGAAGCAAATAATCTCTTTCTCAGCCTGTCATTCGATCAATCTGTAGCTGAGTGCATGTGGACATCCTTGCTTAACTCTAGCTGGTTCTGCGGTGGTGTCAGAAAGGCCTCTGGCTAGCTTGTAGTATGGGGAATGGTTTTCTGCAGAAGCACGTGTGCTGAGCTGTGAAGCAGGTGGTGAGTCTGCAGCAGCCTGCAGCAAATACTGAACTTGTTACTGCTGAACAATGCCAGGCGTATGCTTGTGTGGGAATAAAGTCAGCCAAGGCGTAATCACATTCTGCGGTGTTCACCAAGTGTAGCTCTTGTGGGTACAGAAAGTCCAGACAGGAATACAAAACCTTTGTTCCGGCTGTCCTCTGGTTTTGTGGAATGAGCTATTGCAGATCCAGCACTTGGCTCTTGAGTAATTTCCGAAAATAGTGCAAACATAATCCTTTCTGAGGGCACAGATGGTGGTATTGTGGCTTTATGCACTGTTGTGCTGTGAGTTAGAGAAGTGTGGTGTTGTCAATATATTGCTCAAAGTAAGGGAACTGGAAAAAAAGCCTCTTTCTACTGTTTAAATTTAGTCGTGTATCTACTGGAAGGGGTTTCTGATACGTGCAAAATTCCTTGCCAGTCTAGTCGTTTGCCCATTTACAGTCCAAAGCATTTTTTTTTTGTCCTGAAACTTTAATACAGCATCAGCAATTCTCACCTGAAGGGCTTGAAAGTTGAGACTGCTCCACTGAGCTTCATGAAAAAAGCTGTATTTTGGTTTGCACTTGTGGAAAGATGAGTTTTGCATATAAATGGTTTATTATTTGTTAAATTGATCTGTTTCTTCTCATTTTAGTAATTCAGTGATCGTTAAAGTACTGGGTGCTTAGTCTAACCTGAGGAGTGAGGTTCATCCTTAGAGATGTCATCATCTATGATCTTTTCAGGTTAGTAAAAGTAAGTTTCTTGTGTCACGTCTAAGTAAAATTTGAAATAGGAAAATGATTTTTTAGAAGGTCCTAAATCTCTTTTTGGGATACAACCTGTATGTAAGAGATTTGTCGCATGCAGAGTCTGCACAACAGAAATTCTTTAAGCCTATAAATTACCTGCATGTTCTTGAGAGAAAAGATTGCAAATGATTGTTTGATTTTTCATAGCCATACAGCACATGTGTGGTGTATGTTTGGCAAACAGTCCTTTTTTTTTTTTTTTTTTTCTGTAGTAAGTGAACGCTTCTATTACTTTTCAAGTCCACTTTATTTCTAGAAGTCCATCTTCTATATTTTTTTCATAGTCCTCCTTAACTTTGTCCTTGCCTGACCCTGGGACCACTTTCAAGATGGAATCCTGGAAAGGACTTGACTTTGAGTTTTTAGAGTGAAATGATGACCTTGTTGACTTTTACCCGGCTAGGATTTAACTTGAAGACTATACCAGCAAAGATGAACCTCACAATTTAAGCTTTCATTTGCATTTAAAAAAGCAGACAAACAACAAACCAACCAACTAACCACCACCACCACCACCAAAAAAAAAACCCACCACCACCAACAAAAATGCTTACTGACAAAATTATTCTATCACAAGTAGCTTCAAGACTGTGTACTTCAAAAAAGATACATGTGTGTAATGTGGGCATAATTTTGGTGCTGTCTGTTTTGTCAGAGCTTAAGTCATAAAGTACTTAGTTTTGGTTATTACTTAGCAGTAGTGTACTGTTCTATTTTTTTTTTTTTTTTTTTTTTTTTTTTTTTTTTTCCTCCCAGTCTAACTTATTCACAGGTGCAAGAAAATATCTATTCAAATATCAATTGCAGATGGCAGGTGTTATTTAATTCCCAGAAAAAAAAAAACTCCTAAAAAACTGGAAAAACAGCTTAGAAACAGAACATGTGACCAGAGCTCCTGGACTGCAGGATTTAAAGTCAGCTTTTATATTGTTTTTAATTCAGTTCTTTCAGCAGGAGACTTTTGTGTTCAGACCGGGAATGAAAGATTAGTTTCAAACATTACATCCTACCAGACCTAAAGGCTGTCATTTTGTATCCTGTATACTCCCGTTTGCAACTTAGAGGAAAAAGGTTTTGTTTCTTTATAATCACAGAATCACAGAATTGTAGAGATTGGAAGGGACCTTGAGAGATCACCGGGTCCAACCCCGCTGCAAACGCAGGTTCCCTAGAGCAGGTTGCCCAGGTAGGCGTCCAGATGGGTCTTGAAAATCTTCATAGAAGGAGACCCCACAACCTCCTTCCAGTGAAGGAGGCACTTCCAGCACTTCTTCCAGTGCTCTCTCACCGTGAAGAAATTCTTTCACATGTTGGTGCAGAACTTCCCGTGCTCCATTTTGTGGCCATTGCCCATAGTCCTGTCCCCAGAAACCATTGAAGAGTTGTTCTTTTGTCAACAGTCCTTACTGTTTGCTCAAGCTAAAAGATCAATGGAGATCTTCCATGTCAGAGTTTGCAGCATTTAAGAAGAAAAACAACAGGTCTGAGTGCCCTGTTTTACTGCTTATCAGGGTCCTTCTTCTCTGCTCTCCAGAGTGCTTTCAGAATCTCTACGTTGTGGTTGTAAAACTGTAAAAATAAGAGACAGAAATGTACTGTTGGAATTGAAAAGTGGGAGTAGTAAAAACAAAGATTTGTTGAAATAAGGAAATTAATATATGAGGCCTACAGCTTGGTTGTTTGGCTTTCACTGACTTGGTGATTTAAAAAAAAAAGCAAAACTGTTTGACAAGCTGCATTCTTGGGATAACTTTTAATTTCCACTTGCTTTCTTTCATCTGTCTTCCTAAATGTCAGTTGTAGTCACCCAGGATGGGTTTTGGTACTCTGTATTTTCAGAACGATTATATAAACTGAGTTCTGGCCCAGCATGTTACGAAACTCCCATCTTTTCTTAATCAGCCTTTGAAAAACAATGGGAAGATGGCAGTTTTATAAACCTGGACTTTAATGAGCTAAACAGTAGATGGTTTCAAAGTTGAAAATGACCACTTCATACTCATATTAATATGTTAATTGTCAGTCTCTTCCAGTTTCAACTTCTGGCTGCTCTAAAGTCTTAGCCCTCACAGGAAACACTATAATAAGCTGATCTCATTTACCAAAGTGTGCATCATTGTGTTGAAGCCATGTTGGAGATAAGAGTTTGTATTTCATTCTAAATGCCTGTCAGGGTTTAAGGGTTCCAAGAGAGAAACAATACAATTTATTAGACCAGCTGATGAGCTTGAAAACTTGCCTCATTTCTGCAAGAACATGTCCAAGCTAGCATCTCAATTTGTCTAATAAAAACTGTTACTTTTATTGCAGTCGTACCTTGTCCCTTGAAGATCACAAAAGCAGTATGAAGGTGAGCACCACCAAAACATTCCTGGTTTGACATTGCGGTGCAGTCCCTGACGTTGCTTTGCAGTAAAGAAAAATAAAAAATAACCAAACCGTCAACACCCCTTCTCAACCCCAAACCACCAGATGGAGTTCTGTCAACGATGTATAAAGGATCACTTTAAAATTGTGGCATCGTTTACTTCCACAGTGATATATTTTTTAATGAAATAACCAAAGGAAGGCCTTGTGCATTTGATAGTTCTTCAAGTGGGCTTTAATGACTTAAGGAGCCTTTTGATCTCCTGTGAAGACATGATTCTGTACCTTAGTAGTATTGATTGCTCAGGTTATTGTTTCATTCAGTACTAGTGGCTGTGTTTGCTTGCTTTTGGATCAGTATCAAGACCTTTTGGCCAGACTGGACTTCATGGTTTCCTTAAAGCTAGTTGATAAACTTAGGAGCATCCTTTGTACTTGCGGTGTTAGATGAGAGCTGGTGTATTCAAGGACCCCAGAAGATGCTAACCTAACAGGCACAAAATCCCTCCTGTTAATGTACTTTGTGCCACTTAAGTTTCCTCTCAGACAGGAAGGGTTGGCTCCTGTTTCCTTTGAAGAGCTTAATTCCTGACTGCAGAAGTGTCCTTTGTATAGGAAGGGATTGCAGAATTCACTCATTTGACTTTTTCAGATGTACTCGGAAGAAATGGAAGTCAGAGTATGACATGCAAGTAAAATATTGAAACAATAATGTTTTTAGGTAACTTTTAATAAAATCTTAGCTTGGCTTCAGAATGAATCCTTGCTTGTTGTGTGATGTGGTTACATGAAGGGGAGCTCCTCTTGGAACATGTCTGGAACATTCACCCGAGGGTGCAAAAAATATTAAAGGATTCATTTGCCCTTGGGCATGTGTAATGTGGAAGACAGCCACCTGGGAGTTCACAAATTAAATTCCTGGATTATCTTCTATCACAGGAAAGGAAATGTTTGGTGCTTGAATGGTGTATTGCAACACATTAGCCCCGAGTTTTGCTGTGGAGATAATTGTGTGGGGCACCAGTACTCTGTAAGGCTTCTCAGATGTATTTTAATTGTTCTGTTTGAAGCTCCAGTAGCTGATACAGTACATGAAGAACTGAAGAAAATATAAACACCTAGTAGCTTCTGTTTGTTCAGACAACTTGTTTGCTTCATTAACCCTTTCTCTAAACTGTGTTTCCACTGATTTCACCTGCAATGGGGCTGCTGCTTACCTCTGCTTCTTGAACAGAGTTCGTTGTCTTTGGCCTGTCACAGTTGCTTCTGATGGCTGTTTTCATCTTTTCATGCATTTGGTAAACTCAGGCCAAGTGTGGATTTGGTGATCTTTGGTGTCTTGAGACAGTAATAAGTGATTGCATGTCACTAAAAATGGTGCTCAGCTTGTGCCAGACTGGCTAAGCCTGATAATTCAAGCTCCTGCAAAGTGTTTTGGATTTTTTTTTCTATTGTATCATGGATGGGCTAGCAGCTGTGTCAAAATGTACCATAAGTTTGTAGCTGATAATCGAGCAGCCAAGAGACAGAAAGAATGAAAAAAAAAAAAAAAAAAAAGCTGTGTGAAATATGTCCCATGTTTTATGGGTGAGGGTTTTGTTTTGTTTGTTTGCTTGTTTTTCCTCCTTCTTATCTGAAGCTGTCCACCTCCACTTTTTATTAGATTTACAGATGGGATAGACTTGCACTGAAGTTGGCTATGCCAGGTATCTCAGCAAAAGTATCACCTACAGTTTTCACTTAGGTCCTCTATTTGTAGATTTCTTTTTCCTGGATTTTGCTGGAAATTTGAAACACAGCTTTAATTGACAGAAATAAAATCTGTATATCTCTGCTGCACTGAACAGGACTCCTTTGGGCTAGCACTAGTCCAGAAGTGTTTTATTGGCACAGGATAATACTGAAAGTGTGTAAGGTCAATGAAAATGTGTATTAAAACCTCTCAATGTAGCAAAGTGATCCTGCTAAGGTGAATATTGGAACAGCCACGTAGAAGTGAGGCAGTGAGGAAGGAAAGCTAGACAAAGAAGGAAAAACCGATAAACTGAGACATGAGAAGGTTTTTTCCTCTAAGACTGGGTCCTGTGAAGGGAAGAAGAGAGCCAGTGTTCAACTGGAGAATTTAGGAATTTCATTTGTAGTCAAAAGCTCTACGAAAAGCCCAGGAACATCAGCTTCCTGAGGAGCTTGAACAAACTGAACTGAACTTAAACCAAACTGAACAGGAATGGGCAGTTTGCTTGGCACCTTGCAAAAGCATAAGCTTGAATTTCACTGAAAATGTAATGGTTGGCAGCGAAGAAACGTTTCAGATATTGTTCAGGAGTGGGTTGCAAGCTGTCATTTGGATAACCAAGGTCAACACACTTGCTATTGTAAGTTAATTTAAATCAAACAGAGCAAACTGTCACTGTAGCTATTTGTTTTAAAACCATCAGGAAGCTGTGACTACTCATGCTTGTTGTATCACATGTTGTACCATGTTGTACACATGTACCATGTTGTACCACAAATGCTGCTGTTTTGAAGCTTGCACATATGTGCAAAAACATACAGAGGTTTTAAAAGCAATGCTGTCTGTGAAGAGGTAGGAGACCAGGATTTTACTTCCAGCTGTTGTAAGGATGAAGTACTACTACAAATTAACTCTATTAGTAAAGTGGAAGCAGTTGCATCAGTTTGGAGTGTGTTTCTTTTACAATATTTTTAATGCCCATTTTTTCACCAGTGTTACCTGGGATTATTTGCTTTGAAGATTGCCTTGGTTTCTGTGGCAGAAATCCATGTATTAATATCAAGCAAACCACAAAAATTCCTGTCCTTGCATCTTTGAAGATGACCTCACCTCTTCTCTTCTCTTTTGAAAAGCTGGCCAGTATGCAGTTGGAAATCATTAGCTTTGAAGCCTTTCTGCCACAATGAAGAAGGGCTATAAAAGCAGGGTGAGCTGCCCACCAGTCAGTGGGTGTACGGGACAGTAAGCACATTATACTTGAGCATTGGTGGAGTTTTAGAGGATAGGGCATAGCATGCTATGCAGTTGTGAGGAGGATGTAAGATCAAACCTGTCATTGCTGTGTAGTGCTTGCCATCTGATGCATAGGCTTACTGAAAGAAAATAGGATGATACTGTAGTGCAGTAGCTGTTGTCACCTGAAATCCTTGGACATCTCCAGTTTCAGTGACGTGTAAGACTCTGTGTGAGAGTGCATGGCAATACCTGAATACAGTTCTACACCTTAACTTCAGGATTTTTTTACTTAAGGAACACAGTTTCCTTCTAGCTCTGAAGAGGTTTTCTAGCAGCTCCCTATTCTTTACAAGAAAGCTTTTGGAGATATATGTGAGAATCACAGAAACACAGTAAGCCTTTATTACGTACAAATACTTAATAAGACAAGACCATGAGGAAAAGTAGTGAGGTGCAGGCTTGAGAGACCTGTGGTCTCGATATCTCAGTCTGTATTTCCTTGGCAAAAATGATGAAGGAAAGGTTGTGGAGGAGCCTGCTTGCAGAGGGAAAGATTTACTAGGATGTGTCTGGGGAGAAGATGAGGATTTGGGTTTTACTTGGGGATAAATCTGATCATAACATGTGTGACTGTTAATTACTGAACAGGGAATATGGTAAAGAATGTAATTCCTTGCTGTACTTAGTTTGATGCTTGCTCTAGACAGGGTATGTATTTACAGATATACAGATAACACTTGAATACAGGGCCCTCAACTTCTGAAGACAGAAGTTTCCCACCTCCTGGCCCTCTGTAATTCATTTTGGTAGAGGAGGTAGAATATAGCCCTGAAAACTTTCCTATTTCATTTTAGTTAGTTGGCTATGAGAGACCAGTGTTATCAATTTACTGGTGAAATTTTGACTTGGTGAGCATTGCAATAGCTTGTATGAGGCTGTGTTTGCTATGCAGGTGCCTTATTTGCCACAGGCATCAGAAATATTTTCCATTTCTTCTTGTGAAAATTGTGGAGCCAGGAAAAGATCTGACCTTTGAAGAAAGTGACAGATTTTCCTTCTCTGAGGTAATTTAGGCTTCTTCTTATTGATCAGTCTGCAAAGGGCAAGCATCCATCCACTTGCTATTAGCTCTTATCTCCTGTTTAAATGGTCTCTGTTAACCAGTCAAGTCAAATATGTCTTTGTCATGTGGCAAATCACGTTCAGTCCCTCCCTTTGGCTTCTCAGTCCTAGGGAGATGTTAGTAATTTACTCTCTTAGCTTATCCCTAGAACTTCCCTTTCCCAGTTTGGGTTATTTCACATAGTGTGCACTGCTACCTGGTTGTGCAAAGTTAAGAGGCAAGTTACTGATCACACAATCTCTAAACATCAGAAAAAATCAAATCTTTTATCTAAAGGTTTTGCAGTAATAATAACAAGAGACCAAGTGATGGTTGTACATTTTTAAAGCATTTCTGTTGTATTTATTTGGAGACAAAGATTAAGTATTTGAATTTCAAGAGGTTTGCACTTGCACTTTATGGCCAGGTGGCTTGGATTTGAATTCTTATGGTGGCAAATCTCCAAAACTGGATAGGTACAATATATGTACTCTGTGTAATTCTAGCCACTCATTGTTGTACTGTAATCCCCCAAATGGCTTCAGTTAATCAGAGATTTCACTCTTTCCCTCATAGAAGCTTAAAGGCAATGTAAAAATATTAAATTCTTATTCACATTCTAACATTTGCTTTTAATATGTTTTATCTCTGATCAAAAGGCATGGTTCCTTTCTACCAAGAAGTCTTATTTCATGACCACAGCACCTGATACCAAGTTATTGGGTTTGGCCTGGGTTTTCTAAGCAGGCTGTAATATAACACATAAGACAATTTTCATATAAAGCAAAATTAAGATCTTCCATGTGCTTTACCAAATTCAATTTTAATGGCAAAATGATATTTTCTACTGCAGAGATATGCCTGGTGGTGTATCAGCTTTCATGCCAGTTTCCCAGTGCAGCAGGCATGCAATTCCTTCCATGTACCTCTTGTGTGCATGGAACATGGTGCTCAGCAAGGTGAAAAAGGCACCGACAGCACATGGTGACTGGGCCTTAGGTGCCCGGGGTGCAGGTGGGTGTCCTTGTGCACAGGGCCTGCCGGACCCAGGTGCTCTTGGCAGATTCTCTAGTCACAGCCTGACTGTTCTCCCTATATTTGTGGGTTTGGGACTTGTGGCCGTGAGGCACAGACAAGGTGGAAGCAGAGGTAGCTCCCAGTGAGCTAATGGGTGAGGGCACCACATAAGGCACTCTCCTGCCTTCAGTTTGCGATAAAATCTGTTCCTGATTGGGAATTGGCCATCCAAATAAGCATGTTCTTAAATTTGTCAGAAATCTTGGAGTGTTTCTGCATAACAGAGATTGTGATTTCAGTTTTTATCCTCTCATGCTTAGGAGAACACTCCTCACTCACCTGTTGGCACACTGCAGGTGAGGATTTCCCAATGTGCCCCTTGGGCTGTTCGAGGTGACTGCATGTCCTCTGTGGCTTTGCCACAGCAGTTGGATTTGTGTGTGGGCACCCACTTTGTTGTGCTGCAAGTGCCGTGGGGGTGTGTTCATTTGGCTTCTGAGTGCTCAGTTAACACCTAAAGGTGAAAAGTTATTTTTAAAAAGTGAAAAATAGTACTCTGTAAAGTGTCACTTTTCCTTTTCAACTTTTTCCTGTTCTTTTACTAGGAGGAAATAAGTAAGTAAAAAGAAAATAAATGGGGAAGGGAATATGAGCACTTTACCACTCTTTCTGCATAGAAAAAGAGAGTTAAACTGCACATACTTTAGGCAGGCTTTTTCTTTTTCCCTGAAACATTTCAGCTAGAATTGTGAACGCCATAGCAACAAAAAGATTTTTAACAATTTTACTTTCATGTAATCCTCCTGTCCATTAACTTCTTGTTTTGATAATTAGACTTGATTAACGATGATTTTTCTGTCTGGTACTATAGAAAACTCAGCATGCAAATCCGATGGAATAGTGGAACACTGACTAATAGATGAGCTGTAAGACTTAGGGATGTTTGCACACATGGGTTTTCAACATTTACCTTCTGGTGCAATGCAAGTACATTCTGCTTTTTCAGTGATTCAGCAAATTGCTTTTTCAAGTGACTGTTGCCATTTCACAGCCTGGAAGGTAGTGGCATTTTAAAGGCTGGCAAACATCACTTTGGACTGACAACTGCCTAAGTCAAATCTCCCATTTTGTATTCACTCATCTGCCCTAGTAATTTGTTGTTAAATATCAGTGTTGATGTGTGATTGTGGTGGTTCTCACAAAGAGTTTGTTACCATTATACTGAATGTGGTATGAACTCAGTGCTGACTGCAGTAATTGAATGATGTTTGCATTAAGCCTGCAGACATGGAATCTCTCCTTGGTGAGTTCAGGAATTCTTGTCTCTGTGGTGAAAAATACCATTACTTGTCAGAGGATCTGCCTTCCGTCTTTGTGCACATGAGCGCTCTGCTTCATGGAAGAACATATGAGTCTTTTTCAAAGGGAAAATACTGACTTACCTGTTAAAACCATAGCTAAATGCAATGCAGTAGAACAACTGGCTTTGCATCTAAATCCATAAACGGGAGCTATTTGACTGGCTTTGGTGAGATATTTTGCTGTACTTTCAAAAAACCGTTGGCTTTGTCTGGCCTCAGCTGCTAGGCATTGGTTTTGGCACGGCCCTCCTGCTAAATTAATGAGCTTAAAAATATCCGGTATTTTCTCCACATGAAGATATTTATAACTTAGTCACCTCTTCATCTTTATGATAAGCGCTTCCAACCGTACCCACGTACCGGTCTTTGAAGTACATCTTCAAGGCATATGCTTCCTAGTTTGGCAGAGCAGTGAGATGGGCTTGTCCATTGCTAATTGCCAGCGGGTGTTAAGGGGAGGGAGGTAGCATGGGAGGCTTTCAGGGTCCTTCACTCATTCAGTTCTCTCAAATGCCGTGTAGTTACTAACAAATTCCTAGGCTGTTTTATATGCTTACGCAGGTCCATTGGTCTCCTTCAGTGCAGGTGCTTTTGCAGTATTATAAAATACAAGAATACTGTACTTATCAAATATGGAATAGAAGGCTAATCCCAATGCATGTAATAATGACTGCCATTTTTGTAAGGGTAAAAAACTTTCTCACATCAGCATGTTACATTTTCATCTCCAGCCATATTTTCCACCCGTTTTCCCTCCTGTCAAAAACCTGAGCGAAGGAATGTTTACAGTGTATTTACAGCTCTGAGGTCTAGCAGGCAAAGATGCTTGTGCTCACAGGAAGCTACCAGCAGAGTCTTCCTCGCTGCAAGGCAGGTTCTTTGTCAGGCCTTTCCCCTGCCCACACACCTCTGTGAGGAGGCAGTGACCTGACAAGTGGTGGCGGCACTCATTTTACTGTCTTTTTTCACAGTGCTCATGGACGTCTCATTGTGTTTTATCAGGATGTATTTGTAATTCTGCAGTGAACTGTTTTCTCCAGTCCTTTCAGTGGGGGCTGCTTTTGTTCCATTTGTATCTATAAGAGACCTCTAAAATATTCTTCTTATTTTTTTCTGTGAAAAATGCATGATATTTGACTGTTTTTATTGGTGTCACGAGAGAATGAGAAATGAAGCAAGTTGAGATTAATCTGTTCATTGCATCGGAAGGCCAGACGTGGAACATTTCCCTCGGACCATAACGCCGGCAGACGTGTGCCCAGATAACAACAGGTGTACAGCACAGACTCTGTTAGCGTGAACAGACTGTCCAAGCCTGAGTATGTTCTGGCTGTTCTTGCATGAAAGAATTCATGAAAGTGTGTAAAGGAGCCCTAAATCTTGCGTAATGTATAGTGGGTTGTTAATCTATTTGCTGTAAATGAATTGAAATAAATGGGTGTTTGGTATATATGACTTGAGTAAGAGAACTATCTTCATGAATAAGCTGAATTCCTTCAGTTTTTTAGCATAGCCTGTTATTTTGCTGGAAACTGCTGTCACTGCAACAGCGGATTCTGTTCTTCTGGAAACTGTTTAGTTTTTGTGGCATCTGGCAGTATCTTCAATATGAGTCTTCAATTGTATTTGATGGAAGTATAACTGAGTTCCATCTGTTTCACACGTGCTTTCTACCAAAAGCAGGGCACACATGCAAGTTTATTTCCGATGTTCATAAATAAGATACCAGCAAAACCCACAGTATCAAGCCCTTCTCTTCTGGAATGGATTTTAACATCTTAACCACAGGAAGCAATTGAGGCCCCATTCCAACCCCCTTTATTTTTCCTGCCAACCCACCCACATGCCCATTATGGTGCATTAGGTTTGGAGCTCCTTTTTCAAGCCTTCTTTAATTTTTTTTTGAAAAACCAAATGAAAATGGATCTTGATGACTTTAAAGAAAACAGGAAAACTACTAATGATAATGCAGCTGTCCACTTCTGTTTACAGTACACATGGGAATATTGAAAATTCTCTACTGAAGGAATGTAGAAGTTTAGCCCACAGAAATATGGAAAGCAGAGGTAAGAGGCTGGGAGCAGCAGCCAGTTAACTATGGTGCTAGCAGATTTTGCCCTATTGAGGTAATGCAGCTTGAGCGTACTGAAGTGACTGCAGAGAAATCTGGCCTGGTATCTCCTGGTGAGCTCCTTGTGCTGATCGTTGTGCCTGCAGGGACTGTGCTGACAGCCTCCTGTGCTTCAGCACTGGAGAATGGCATTCCCCACTTGCTCATGGGTTTGCTGGGTCCTCTGCTCACCTTGGGATGCCTGCTTCATAAAAAGCCCCTGGGGTCTGGGGTTAATCTGTCTGTCTCTGGAACAGCAAGGACCTGTAGTTTATGTTTCAGGTAAAAGCTCCCCAAATTGTTTTTTTTCTTAAAAAAAAAAAAGTTCACAGTACTTCTACAAAAATGTTAGTACTCCATATAGCGATCACCACAACGTTAAATAAGGACTTCTTTCCTAAAATTAGCTCTGTTTTTATTCAGTGCTTTTTGCTGTTGGGCATGGTATGGCCTCCCTAATCATTTGTCACATAGGAAGAAGGTGGAACATGTTTGTTATTGGTATGGAAATAACAGGCATTGACTTCTGCAGTCGTTTTCTGTTGCTCTCAGTAGTTGATTGGCTGTCTTTGTTATTGTGTAGTAATAACAGGTCTAGAAATTATTTCAGTGATAAGGCAGCAGAGAAGTTTATTTGTTACAAACTAAACCAGGCTTGTTCCCAGTTCATGACAAGCTAAGTGTTACTCCACCTGCACGCTGTTTGCTCTTAAAGGGGGATACTCCTGACTTTGGAGGGCTCCAGCACTTTTGCATAATTCACATATACTAAAGAAATACTAATCTCTTGTTATCCTGCAAATATTTGGATTGCTCTGGGAAGGAACTAGGCAGTATTTTGCAGAATGTTTTTAAGCTGACTGACAGAGCCCTGTAACAGCAAGTTCCCACCACCATATACGCTTACCTGCCTGGAATCCAGCTGCTGCCGCTCCCAGGTTCAAGGTTACTGGAGGTTTGTGTCGTATCTCACAGCCTCATGTCTGTTAGATGCTCCAGGATATCTAAAATGGCACTGTATGCCTCTGTTTAGGTATAATCGCATTACAAACTGAAAAATAAGACACTTGAGTTCAAGGCTGTGTGGTCTGCCAGAGCTTTTGTGGTTACCAGAAGTCTGGTGTGTAAAATATTAAGTTGCAGCGATAGAAATACCTAGGGGAAAGGTGAGTACTTCATATTTTCAGGTGAAAGCAGAGATGTAACTAAACACAGAATACACACTTGGAAATAATCTGTTTTCTTCTGTGACATACTTTTCAGTATGAAATAATTTCTGAACCTTAGTTTTTATTTGTGGTGCTTTAGCAAGTGTCACCCTTTATTTACTAGGCTGGGCTATTGCAGGTTGTGTCTGGGGGTGTTCATCATTAAGATTTTGGACTCTGTAATTAAGCAATGCATAATCAGCTGTGGAGCCATTACTTAGTGAAGAAACTAAGCCATGAGAAGCTAAGAGGTATTGTTAGTCAAACACAAAGCTGACTGTCAGCAGAGCAAAATCTAGAATGAGCAGTTTCATTTATTTATGATAAAATTTGATCTCTTTAGTAATCACTCCAGGTACACAAGAGGTATTTCATGTTATAACCATATAGGCTAAAGTATGTATGTACAAATGCTCTGATAGAGCTGCTTATATATATATATATGAGTTAAAATAGTTAGATAGTAAATTTTCAGCTGTCAGCAATTGCAGAGTAAGTTGAATCAGAAGTGTGTATTTCCTGGTGCCAAAGAGTGGGGTGAAAGATACTACAAAGCAGCTGGCTTGTGCTTTATGGTGATGCTATTTGTTAATTAATGATGGTTTCTCAAAAAGAGCAGGAAAAAAGTATCAGGGTTTATCTTGTTGTTGGTTGAACACGTTGATTTATGCAACATGTTCAATAGCGAAGTTTCCATGAAGGTTAGAATCAAACCCTTAAGAGTACTTAAGGTAAATATGGGCAACTTTTGGGAACTGCTAATTATTTTGTCATATATAAATTCTGTTCATCTCACGGTATTCAGGAAGACACTGACTGCCAGTTTTACATGTATTTGGTTGGTAAGCATCTTGCTACTAGATGGCCCTCTCTATGAAGTAAATAGAATCTCCTATGTTAACACTTTTTTGGTAATTCCTTTGTCTAAAGTAGGCTGAAATACAGGAAAGCTGATACACATAGCTCTTTCGTTTCTCTCTGTAGATAACTTAGAAAACGTAGCACAAAATTTCAGTGTTTGGGGGAAAACAAGCTGACATAACTTGTTTTGTAATGTTCCATGAAATAGTGTTTTGTAATTGTCAGCAATATTGTTTCATTTTTAAATGATGAAGTAAAGCTTCTGTGGAAGTTAAAATTTGAGAATTTAATTACAACTGTCAAAAAAGCTACCTATAGTTTGAAGTTTACTTACACAATACTCATTTACATGAATAGATGGTAAACTTTTATGAATTTCTGTCAGGACTTTGGTCAGTGTTGTAACCCTTACCCATTCTGGGCCTTTACAAATGTTTTGTGCAATATAGTAAAATTCACTTTTTGGGAGGGTATTTTTTTTTTTTTTTCCTGGTTCCTTACGTTTACTCTGTGAAGGTGATAAAATGTCGCTTTCAGTAGCCAACATCCCTGAAGCTATAACCTCTGGTTTTGTGTATTTCACTGTAATTTGGAAATGGCAATAATTTAGTTGTATGAGGAAGGAATTCTTTGATCCCAGGCTGCTGGCTATTGCAGGTTTGTGACGGTTCAAATTTTCTAATCCCTGACCCTTTTTAGCGGCAGGAACTGGCTTGAGGAGCTTGTCACCTAGCATGTGCTGTGCTAGGGTGAGAACAGCTTCATATGCAGCGAGCGACTGCTTTCTGATGGAGGCTGCTGGCAAGGATTCCACATGAGAATGTCAACTGCCGTGTGTGCCCCTGGAGCTCTGGCTTGTTTTGGTCTCTTTAGCCGATTCATTGGGTAAGATGGTATGTCTTAACATGGGTCTGTTATTTATAAGATCCATGCCCTGGAATTTTCTTGTATGTTTCTGCTCAGAGAAATGCTGCAGAAAAGATGCATATGTCGATATCCTTAGGATGTCTCAAGTGCCAAAGCTTTATTGTGTTTGCTGCCTTTTTTTTTTCCTTCCTCTGTAACATATAGGCATTGGGTCCTAATTATTTTTATTTTATTTTATTTTATTTTATTTTATTTTATTTTATTTTATTTTATTTTATTTTATTTTATTTATTTTATTTTATTAATATGCCTGGGTGCCTGGGTTTCACAGATCCCTATGATCGGAGTCTGACCAAAGTTTTTGCACTGGTGATCATAATTAGTTCCTTTTGTGCTAGGAAGGGGTGCAAGTCAGCTGATGGAAGCAATGATTGTGCTTGTAGTTAATGCACTACAGAAGCATCACAGCCTTTCCTCTTATGCCTGGGCTCTGGTTTTAGCTTTGTCTTCTCTGCGAAGGCTGTGCTGGACTTACCAGCCTTGACTTGTTAGCCCCATGACTACAGTTGCTATATGAGATGGTAAGCTTGTTGGGAAATTGCAAGAATGGGAAATTGCTGGAATGGGAAACAACAGAAAATGCTCTTTGGAGTTTGTTGCATCTTCAGCTGCTGAGGAAATGGACAGTCTATAGGAATTTGCTACTGTAAGAGACATTTCAAAGACATTCCATTCAGTCTAAGTGGTAGATGACATTAAGCTTATTGGAGGTGTATTTATATTGCAAGTGTTACTGATGGAGCATTACATCTCAGTGAATAGAATCTGGACGGAATCCATTTTACTCAGGAAGTAAATAACATGTTTTTAACAAGGATAATTGATCTTTTGGTGGGTTAATGATGTATAGGCAGTTGACTTTCATAATTGAAATAACGCCTGACTTACTGATAATGTGAGCTTTCAGTGAAATGTCAAGATATTATGTTTGGGAGTAATTCCTTATTATCCATGGCCCATGCTAAGGAAGATGCTGGATATGTGGGGCAGGTCTTGTTCAGGTACCTCTGAAGGCAAGAATTGGGTTCATAGGGTTTGTAATGCGTTGATCTGGTTGGGAACAGGTAAAGAGGTTTCCCCATTATCAGACTTCATGATTTAGAGATGTACCTTAGCTGCTGCTAGAAGACAAAGTCACGGACCAGAGCAGCCTTACTCCATGTATTCTGCTTTAGGAAGTTGTCTTCTCCTTTCTGGTGCATTCAAGGCTACCCAGGCCATTCTTTGTAAGTAGTGTAGGTTTGTAAAGGAAATCTCTAATGAAAAGTTTAACTTGCTGTACTGGGTCTGGCTGGGATGTTAACTTTCCCTGCAGCAGCCCTTATAGTGCTGTGCAGCAACCCATACAGTGCTATATTGGTGGGAATATTTTTGCTTAAATTATCATTGTACCTGAGGACTGGAAGATGTCAAATATGACAACAGTTTTTAGAACGTCTTCTAGGGGAGAGTCACTGGCTGAGAACTGTGCAAAGCAAACTGGTAGAAATTGTGGAATTAGCAGATCTGGATAATTGTGCTGTGGATCAACAAGCATGGTGTCTGTACAGTGGCCTCCTGCCTCATGCGTTTGTTGGAGCTCTTTGAGGAAAACTGCAACCACGGTAATTAAAAGTGGTTTGGTTGATGCTAAAATTATATATGTATGTTTGCCCTCAGATATAACTGGTGAGTAGTATTGCCTTAGAAAATGAGGGTACTGGTGGGGAGGGAAGAGGATTCCTGATCAGCATTTGAAGTTGTTCTGAGGACTGAAAATGCAAGAGAATTTCAAATCTAGTGCCTGCTTATCTAGCACTTATTTATTTTATCAGGCACTTATTTATTTTATTTTATTTTATTTTATTTTTGAAAAGACTTTCACATGTATGGTGACTGCTGTAGATTGTTTTATGTAGAAAATGTCAAGTAAAAGTAGTGATTAGTGAGTGATTGTGGAGAGATTAAGGATGTTCAGCCAGAATGAGTGAATGCGGTTCAGAAACAATGCTTTTTGGTCAAGTTAGCAAAATAGAAACTGAACTGTGCTCTTCCACACCACAACCGAATCTGTTCTTTGAGTCAAATGTCCTGAAAAACTGATCTGGAGGGAGAAAACAGCAGGTATACAGCTAATTAAGTTGTCTGTGAAATGTTTATGCTGTTGAAAAGAAGGCACATGGTAGAAAGTGTTAGGCATAACTAAACTTTCTAACCATTCCCTACAGCTGTTTTCAATATCAAAATGTAAAAATATATAAGGAACCATTGGAAGATTATCATTCTATGTTTGTTTGTTTAGATTTGTAAAGCTTGAGCTTGAGATTCAATGGGACTGTACAGCTGAAGAGATCTCACTTTTAACACACTTTTTAAATTTTGAAAGGTATAATGCACGTCTTCTAAAAAAGAGAAGAAGAGGGGGTGGGGGTTATATGCACATGAAATACTATACTGAGACATGAAACTGTCAAAAATGCTTTTTTTGTAATGCAGTCCTTTCTGCAGTTTAAGCATGTAGAGGGCTGAGTGTGAGAGCAAGAGATAGGCCTTGGAAAGATTAACTCAGATATTCTCACTCCTTGAAATTCATCACCAGGGCAATATAAAATCCGAATTTACACCTACATAATTTCTTAGGTGAATTACCAAAACTTTGGAAGGTTCTGCAATTTGCAGGAGTTCCATTCTAGTTCTGATTTTAAGCTATTTTGAAAAATGAAGTGAAGTAAACAAACTGTACGTATTAAAACTGGCACATTTTCTTCATTTCTTCCAAAATATTTAGTACGCTATAGCTGATCTGCTGATATTAACATCTGCAACAGTACTTCTCTGAGGAATGTAATTAATATTATTCCACATAGAATAAAATGTCCCTCCAATTATTTATGATCTGATGAACTGTTTTCTGAACCAATACTCACACTCAAAGGTCAAGGTTCACCACTTGAATTATGTTAGCAACTCCAGTTGAAATGCAGACTCTTTGTAGTCACGGACTTCTAGCTGTATAGTACATTTTATAAATAAAATAGTTGCAAATCTCAGTGGCCTTAACTAAATGTATTAATGGATAGAAGTTTGCAGCATAAGTTGTGGTACTGCTTTCCTGAAAAAATGTCATTATTTCACCATTAAATAAATATTTTCTTTCTCCTGTCTATACTTTCCAGATTTTCAATAAGTCTTCATATTTACTCTTTAATTTCAACTCTACCTTACTTTAAAATTCATAGGAAAAAAGAGCAGTGCATTTAACAGAACATTTCAGTATTTATGGAAAGCAAATAACAGACTTATTTCAAAAGGTCTTCAAAGGAAAAGCTTAACTGAATTATTTGGAAACTTCAAAAATCATTCATCTTTTTTTTCATAGTTAATAATGTAATGAAAGACAACAAAATTATTGATTTGGTTTTTATTTCATTTTCACAAGATGTTTGGGAAGTACAAACTGCACACTATTGTAAGAACAATTTTTTGTCTTCAAATTGCATCTTTCATTTAATTAGTTTTTGTTGGATAGCTTTTCAAATCGAAAGGGAATGAAAGTTTCCAAGATGCATTTAGACATATGAAACTTCATAGCTCAAACCAACTGTAAAATTGCAGTCTTATGTCTGTATTTTCACTTGATTATTTTCTGGAGAGAAAATAATCTCTTGTTGCTCTCATGGCTGGAAGGTTCTGGTAAATATGTTGTGTCCTGTTGCAGATAGTATATAGGACCATTAGTTTTCAGGTATTTGATCAAGTACTTCACAGGGGATGCTTACAGGCTTCTATGAAGCAAAACCAGTTGGTTGTAACCACCAAAACTGGCAAAATTCTGTTAGGTGTAAAGGTGGCTTTGGTGATGAGCTAATTCCCCCAGCTCTCGCTGTTGTATGCCTGAGTCCTTTGTTCATGCTTTTTCCAAAGAGGTTTCCTTCATCCCCTTGAAGCCGGTGTTGCCCACCCAGCCCATCATGCACACTGTAGGTAGGTTTATTTTTTGTTATAGGTTTGTTTGCACTCTTTAGCTCTGTTATTTAATTCCTTACTCCCTTTTATAGACTTGTCAGCATACATTCTTGCTGCACACCTTCCTCCCTCCGTGAAGGTCTGTGCAGGAATATGTGTGCGCAGCTTGAACAGCATTCAGTGAAGGGCAAAATCAAGAGACTAAGTGCTGGAACCAGAAGCCAGACTGAATGCAAGTCTGTTTGCTGTGGTGGGGGTCCTCACCCTAACTATAAGCATGACAACTTTTGTCATCTCCTGTTCCATGTAACTGGGTCTGGGTTCCATGTAACTGGAATTCAGCGCACCCTCTTAACATTCCTGATAGTTTAAAATAACCTATATTTGCTAGAAGGGAGATTTCTGTAAAGGTACTTGAGCAGAGGAGGCATTATAATTGAGCATCAAAATGATGTCTGCTGTCAAACTATTGTCTTTTGACCAAATGGAGCAAAGATATCAGTTAAATGGTTATTGTGGTAATCCACAGGAAGTCATATTGCCTTTGAGGAGTGAAATAGCAGGGTGTACTGGAGTAGGTAGTAAAGTTGTGTCTTCCCACCGAGTGAAACACATGTATAAATGACTGAAGATGAAGCAGGAGTTTCAGGAGGCCTTGTATGGACATGCGATGGGGCAGGAAGTGTGTTCGTGCTTTGAGTTTGCTTTGAACCAAATGGTTTTCCATGTTGTTACATACCTTCAGGAGGTACACACTTCTCAAGAGTCTCCCTGGTAACTCCCTGCAGAGTTACCTGGAAGGCCTCGCTGTTTTTATCAAGTCTTACCTTCCTTAATCTTCTCAAGTATTTGTCATTTACTTGGGTTTTAATGCCATAATCACTATACTGGACTTTGTAGTGGTGTGGTTTTAGGAGCAAAGAAACTGTAGTTGTGATAAAAACTGACATTGAAGACTTTTCAGATTAATTTTATTCTTGTGGCTGCATTTCAATACTAGAGAAAGAGTTTCATCCACACCAATCAACAACATAAGGTGCACTGAGTTCTCTTTCTGCTCTCTAGACAGCATGCTTCTTACTCCAGGTTTCTGTTAAAATTCGTTATTGCTTCTCCTCAGTAGTGCTCAGCTTGTACTTAGGTTTTACTTAAGAATATCTCACTTATGATTTGTTTGTTTCTTACTGTTGTTTTCCCAGATAATGTATATTGAGCAGCACACAATTTTCCATTTTGCATTATGAAAAGGCAGACCCTTCTAGATTTAGAAGGGGAATACTCAAGTCAGTTGTGCCTATAAGTGGAATGAAGCAAAGAAATAGCTCACAGTAGTAAGTCATAGCTTGATATAATGCGGATTTATGTATTGTCCGGTGATACTGAAATTTAGAATGAAAATGCAATACAAACATCCTGTCAAAAATGGGTAATGATTCAGCACATGTATATTAAGTATTGTGCTTGAAAGAAAAAAGCCCCAATTTTTCAGTGACTGATTGAGTAATTGCTTTTCATATAGTATTGTGCTTTTAGTTTATTTCAGCCGGTTATAAACTGGTAATCTAGTAATTATTTATTTATTAATGCCAAGTTCTAATTCACACATCAGTTGAATGCTTTCAAGGGCTGATTAATCACTGATACAAATTACTACTAGTACCTAAAACTGATTTTTTTTTCCCTAGCCCTTAAAGATAAATATGGGAAGGCATAAAGCAATTGCACAACTTGTCTTCTCACAGGCCCAGCTAAAACTGTAATTTCTAACTTCAAATCTTATTTTCAGCTGCTGATTTTCAGGCTTTCTGAGGTAGTAAAAAATCCCTTTTAAAAATCCCTGTACAGTGCCAAGGTACCATGAGGGGTCGTTGGTGTAAAACCTACTTGCTACAGAACTCAGTGAGCACAGGAGTTTCATTGTCATAGGGGAAAATGCTCATGTGCTTTGCAACCAACAATGAAGCTCTAGAAGTATGACTAACTCCTTGATTCCTCGTGTGGTTTTATCACAGTAGAAACCTGTCTTTCCTTTGCAACCAGTCTTTTGAGAAAGGTCATAGAAGTTACAGGAACCAGCAGTCGCTGTGTTTGGATTTGTGTGGCTCTCAGAGCATGAATGTCCCAGATTTCATCATAAAATTGCACAATTCCCAATACCAGGTTAGGCTTAGAAAGAAAAACCATTTAAGAATACAACAAAGCAGAACGTTGCCTGTCTGAGCAATGTTTATTTGTTTGTTTTCCACTTAAACATTTTAACCTCATTATGATTCTTGTAAATGTACTCAGGAAGACTGAGGATCTGTAAACAGGAACCAGATGCTACAAACCCTTAACTTCTGACTTGTATTTCCCTCTTAAGAATGCTGCAGGTTTTCTAAATTACGAAGCACTTCTCACTACTATTTAGCAATTCAGAACTATGGCCCTAGTAAGATGGATGAGGTATGAAGTATTATATTAGAGCAAGATTTGCTTCTTGGCAGAATTTCAGGTTCTTGGATTAACCAATTGCCAGCGAGCTTGTTTGGGGATATGTATGGGAGCTGAGTACTGTGCTACCTTTCATCAGACATCATAAAACTACTATTTTATGCTTGCAAGCACACATGTAACAGCATGTATGCTCCTAATAATAGAATTTTAGTTTAATGTGGTTTTTTATTATTATTATTATTATTGTTATATATTTAAGATGTTGGGCCAGACCCACAGCTGTTGTCATCTGTGTAGCTCCAGTGAAGTTAATGAAGTTTTACTGAGATGCATGGCATGTCTATGTATGTCTGTGTATGTGAGCTGGAAATGTGGCTTGCTCTTCTTTGCGTAAGTACAGCTCATGTTCTTCCGGCATGTATGGTTAGCACTGCAAGCATTTTAATGATTCTAAGTTGCAAACTGGGTGTTTCCTCCTAATGAAATAATTATTGTATCTCCAGTTAAGTAAACTCAAGTGCCAAAGGTTAAGGAGTTGATTATCCCAGGATAAAGATATTAACAGGTTTGAGAGAATACTGGTAATTTGTTTAGAAGATTATTCTCATGCTCTGTATCTTCCTTGCAATTAGCTACTGAAAATCTTTTTCAGTATGTGTGGACATGTTTGCAAAAACTCTTCATCCGTATTTCCTTAAATGTGTCTGCAGCAACGTGTTTTCTTTTTTCCTACCTTGTCAATTCAGCTAATATATATTTATTTTCTTACCTTTAAATTCATTTTTCCACTGAGTAAACAAATCAGCCTTTCTTTCCCCTGCAAACCTAAATTCTGTGGATAATTCATTGGCTTTTATACCTGAAGTAAGATGATTTCCGTAGGCTCTGATACAAGTATGATTCCTGCTCATTTGTTAGCTTGAAGAGGGTAATTGCTTGTGCAGAGCTTTACTGCAACAATTCTAAGTAGGTCTAACTTCAGTATGCTTTCCGAGTGATGGGGTTTTTATCTCTTGGCAATGTGGCAGAGTTAACCGAAAGATGGGATTCGATAGCTGGGCAGAAGAGAAAATACCTAGCCTAATTTTACTGTAAACACAGTATTTGCTGGGAATTAGAGGAAAACCTTTTCTGTATACTAGCTAAGTCACTCTCATTGGGCAAAAACTTACTCTCTTAAATGCACAAACAGAAATATTCTTGTCAGTCACTTTGTGCCAAAAGCTTTTTCTTTTGTACCTTGGAATTCAGATCTAAACAAAAAGATTAGCAAAAAACCCCAAACCTCAAGCTGCTCTGAATTCCCTTATAATGATAGGTACCCTGCCTAGAAATCCTCTCTCTAGCCATGCAGTGTACGGCATTTGGTTTGGCAGCAGTCTCAAAGCTTTCAGAAATTTCTGGAACATCTTAGGCAGCAGCTGTGAGCCTCAAGTAGAGGTGGTAATTATATCAAGTTGTAGCTCGCAATTTTCAATTCCTTCTCCATCCGCTCCTGCAACAGAGGTCTTACTACTTTTTCCTCTGTTCTCCTTTTTTCCTTTAATTCTTTAACTGCTAACTGAAAGGCCTCTTGAAAAATCTCTCATTATTCATAGCCCTAAAATGTTAATGTAGCATGCAGTTATTTGCAAATGGGATCAGGATTTAGCTTGCTATCCAACACGAATAAGTTGTTTTGCCATTACAGTGTTAAGTCCTTGTGCTGAGGGTGTCCTTGCTTTTTCCTACTTGGCAGATTGCAAATAGCTGCAATTATTTTCTCTCAAACATCTCAGGCACATTTGACCCACCCTTAAAGGGGTCCTGAGCATTTCTAGAAAATTCTAAATGCTTTTATTTGCTATCACCTGAATGCTGTAACTTATCTATGTCAGAGTGCCCACTGGCTATAGAAGAACTTGGGGCAGGTCAGAATTCATCAAAGAAACCTTTGTCTGTACAAATATCCATGTAGGGAGCCAGTGCTCTGAGGGTGCACCCTTGGTGTTTTGAGGGGATGCCAGCATGTCTGAGGGCTCTTTCTGTGTTCCAGGAATGGATCTCTCTGCACTGGTGCTGCTCTGCTGCCTTTTGGCAGCCCAAGCTGATGTCCACATCCTCCTCTCTTGGGACACCGTATTTGGTTGAGGCTCCAGGTAGTCTCCATGATTAGCACTTGTCTAATTGATGAAGCCGTGCCGCGTCTGCATGCTGGCACAGAAATTTGGTTGTCCTGTTGTTAAAATGTTGGGCTGGTCCTTGGTTTCCCCCCCAAGACTTGAAGGTCCCGGTTCTGGAGGTACACTGATCCAGGAAGGCATCCCAGGAGGCAGCTTGGATGCACCGAGCTGCTCCATAACGCCGCGTGGGGTCAGTGATGCTGTGCAGCATATAGTATGGCTGCCTGCTGGGATGTGGTGGTTTTGTGCTGCAGCCATCACCCCTTGCTTCTCTGGGCTTTTCTCCTTGTTAGAGCTCAACACCAGGCCCCTCAGCACCAGGGCTGCTTCCTGCTGGTGCCTTGGCGCTCTGCTATCCAGCTCTTCCTGCCACCCCTTTCAGCTTGATGCTTTCAGAACCTTGTTTTCTCGCTGGTCACAGTGCTTAAGCATATTTCTGCTCCGCTTCATGGGTCAAAATGTTACTATTTCAGCCTCTAGGCCATTGCACTTTCCATCTGCCTTAGGGCTTGGAATGAAAACATGAAATTCTTTACAATCTGAAAGCCTGTTTTTTCCAAGAGGAAAAACGATGTTGGGAGGAAAGGGAAGAAGATTGGAGCAGCTCCAATACTTTTGTGTGTTGTCAGCAGTCTCTCATTTTCTTGTGGACAAAGAGCCATCAAGACCACGGATATTGGGAAGCAGGCTCACTGCACCCTTCTCCATAGGTGGCAGAGAGGCTCCAGAGCTGTATGACTGACTTATTTATTTAGTGCTAAACCAGTAGCAAATATGCAGCATTCTGATCCCAAACACAAAGGATCAGTTTTTTTTTTTTTTCTATCACTTTGGAAGAGAAACAGTTTCCAAATAGCAAATTATTTCAATGTGATAGGAAAGGACATCTGATATCTTCTGTCCGTTTTCTGTAACAAGACAGATTTCTTTCAGCGTTGATGGATTAGAGAAATGAAATATAGAGTTAAGTCAAGAGATAGCCTAGTAATCTGCACAAAACCCAGCCTAAATACTCGTTTTGTGGAATAATCAAGATTGATATGCCTGGTGCTGGTTAGAACAATTTAGTGTCTCTATGTTCTTTTTGGCTGTGGTTTGATTGTGTGGATCTTGGCCTTGAGAAGCTGTGGGGATGAATGGGTTGATTGCCATTTTATGAATTGGCTTGACCACTTTTTTTTTTTTAAAAAAAAAAAAGCTCCTTTTTTTAAAAAAAAAGCTTTTTTTAAAAAAAAAAAAGACTTCATTTTTAGAAGAATTTATATCTTGGGCCACGAGTTTTGATTTTTACATGGTGAATGCTCAGTACTTGTTGAAAATCAGGGTCACTTGAAAAGAAGCAACTTGAGTTAACTTAATCTATAATCACTGAAGGAAATAAATGCCATTATGTTGTCTGCTATAGTTTTAAATTCAAGCGGATTGCAGAAAGGTAACTAGACAGGTTGTTTTTAATTGCAGCAGTGTTATTTAGGTTTTAAAGTCAGCTCATGTAATGTTATCAACCACATTTCTTCACAGCTCACAAGCCTGCTGCAGAGCAGGATTTTTATATGAAAATGAAAACATCCCCTTGTGCACAGTGCTTCCCATTTCCTCAATTGCTGTTATCAGAAACATCTCTGTGCTGGCCCAGAGGGACTTCCTGTAATTGGGTGCTTGAGTCATGGTTGAATTGCGTGGGGATGAAGCAAAGGCTAGATTATCCAAAGCAAAATATAACGTATTTTGCTTCAGGCATGTAGGCTGCTGATGGACGGTCTCTCAAAGTGGGATTTCTGCTCTCACTTTCATTTTATTTCCTATTGTTGGGTCAGAAATGAATGCCCTTAAGAAGTGTGTCCTCTTTCCTGTGCAGCCTCTGAGAATATTTGTTCGTAACCTTTGCTTATGGAATAGCTTGGAGCTTTGGACAGAATGTGCAAAATGAGCTTATTAATTAACTGTGACAGTTTCTCTAGTAGCTTTTCTTGGAGGTAGTAAGTATCTGAAAGGATCCCCCCAAAAGTTCAGTTTAGAGCTTCATAACAAGGTTACCTAGATCTTTTGTAATACTGCACACTACTGGAAAAAAAAGAGTGGAATATGATAATGCTTGTGAAGTAAGGAAGTAAAAATAGCAAGTGTATTATGAATTAGCTAAGATCGTATACTCCCCTTGCAAATCCCACAGGATTTAAATAAATGGAACTTCTGCACAAGTGAGCATAATTTTACTAGTTATTTTAGAATATTATATGCATGCGATATCCTGCTTTCAGGTTTTTTCGGTCTCTTTTTTAATAGTATGCTTGCTAAGGTTTTACAAATAATTGACTATGTCAGTAGTATCCAATTAAGCTATTCTAGAGTTCCTTCTGTCCCCCAGATACTCAGGGCTTGCTTACACTTAATCCACTTTCTGCAGCTTGATATAAAGGTACAATTTCTGTTTCTGTTTATTTTCACTTCTATAAATTCAGTTTTTTTATAAAGAGATGTTTACAGTGAGGTAAGAACTACAGGTGCTTTTACTGAGTTTCTTTGGTTTGATTAACATGAGTGTCAGCATTGCAGAATGAAACTCTTTTTTACTCAAGGGTAAATACTAAGCCGTCTGCTAAGTCCACTCCAAAATGGACATCACCACCCCCTTTCAGCTTTGTCAAGATGATTTTGGTCCCAAGGAAAACACAGGCCAATTCCTACAAATGCATAATCTTTGAAAATCCTAAGCAAAACATGATGCAAGTCAGTAACATAGGGAAATTTATTTGATTATTGTTTTCATTTTCCTCTGTTATCCTGGAGACGTAGCTTGGGAAGGGTGAAGAAGGCATATATAAGTACACAAGTCATGTGCTGCAGAAGATTATTTCAAACTCTAAGTCCTTGTGCAAAGTCCAAACGTGTGAGGCTCACCACAGGGGAAGCATGCTCTCCC
This sequence comes from Heteronetta atricapilla, assembly GCA_011075105.1. Taxonomy (NCBI): domain Eukaryota; kingdom Metazoa; phylum Chordata; class Aves; order Anseriformes; family Anatidae; genus Heteronetta; species Heteronetta atricapilla. Next base: position 65,389,943 of record CM021734.1, on the reverse strand, counting down.
ACCTGAGGGGAGCGAGCACTGCTGATGCTTTTGGGGAAGGAGCCATGCATGTACCTTCTGACCTGTATTTGCAAGATGCTGGGGGGTCCCTATGTGGAGATCAGAAGAGGTGCCCTGGAGCAAGAGTGCTGCATAGGGCCCAAGGATGTCTGGTGCACAGGTGACTTTCCTGTGTACTCTTAAGATTCTAAATCAACATCCCAGTTATATCAGCTTTTGTTTCTTAGTGCTTATGGGATCCATGGTTATGACAGTGTCCCACTAGAGTCTGCAGATAGCTGCAAACATTCTGCCAAGGTTTGTTACTGCTTTGGGCATCTTGGTGTAAAATCTTGCAGCCGCTGTGGATGAGCAGGGCAGTGACTTTAACATTAGGTCACAGGGGAGGCAGGTTCTTGGCGACACTGAGAGGGGTGAGTTACAGCTACAGCAGATATCCCAAGTGCTTTAATTTTGTACAAACGCAGGCAGATGATGCCTGGTCTTCTTGCTTAAATCTAAATATTACATCATTCAGGGGTAGGAAAAGCCAAAGCATTTTGTACCACAACATGGTGTTGGTAATGAGTCTTTGTATAAAGAGAGTGATAATATATGAGGTTGGGTAGTAAATCTAGCAGAGGCTGCTCAAATCTCAGTCCAGAGACTTGAGTTGACCTTTGCTTTCTTTTGTTCAATATGGCAGTAACTGAGGCCAAATTTCAGATGCTAGAAGACTGAAAATTCATAATTCGTTGGCTTAAACAGAAGTTTGGAAGTGAGACTTCTAAATGGCTGTTGGCAGGTGCATTTGTCTGGGAGCAGGTGGTGAATATTCTGCTGGAGTCAGATTACCATCCTTGTCTGTTTTCTCCTCTCTTGAGCAATTAATTCCCCTGAGACTTTTTATCTTGGATGACCTGCAAGCTCTGTCTTTTTCATCAGCTAGCAAGTCCTTAAAAATTATTTTGTTCTACACTGCCCATAATTAAGCTTGTTTATCTGTAAAGAAACACACCTGTGCCTTTCTCCATCCATCTTCAAGTCAGCCTCTTGGGTGTTTTTTAAATGCACAACTAGGTGACTGCTTGGAAACAAGCACACAGTTCTTCAGACCACTTTCCTACATGGGCATAACCACAGTTTGGCCTCACTCAGTGCTGAAGCAGTTGCATTTCACCCTGTTGCTAAAGTCTTTTGCATTGGCGATAATTTTTTTGGGTGGTTAATATCTTCTGTTAAATACCAGCTGTGGGGATTCTGGGGGCACACAGGGGCAGCGGCCAGCCTCCTGCATGGATGGCAAGACTTGAAACAGCAGAGGTGTGGGGCATGACACGTGGAAATGTTGTGTAGCATCTGTTTCCAGAGCATTTGGCCCAAGCCAGTTCTGTTCATTCCTCATGCTGAGAGTTAAGCTAGCTCTGTAAGTTTCCCTGTCAGAAGTGAGGAGGAAAAGGACGGAATTGAGGTCTGTTACCGATCTGAACTTTTCATTTTTTTCTTCTTGCTGCAAATGTGATCATACAATATTCCCTTCCCATTCCCACCCTAAAATATATTGTAATTGCAGTTTTGTGGAGGTTTTCTTTGGCAGAATCATCATCAAAAAAAATCATTCCATGAAAAAGCACAGAGAAGAGAAAGGGATGGCTCCCTGTTCCCCGGACAATAAACTTCCTACTAACTTTGCTGATAGATTTTAAATCAAATTTATAAATCCCTCAGTGCTGGTGAGGTAGTTAACGTGCATTGAGGACCTTAGCTGGACTTCAACCAGTGGCTTTGCTGAGTCTAGAAACAGCTTGCTTTCCTTGGCAATTAGGAAGGGAGCAGGAGGGGGGAGCTTACTTGAAAAGGTCAGGATTTGGGGTTTTTCAGTACACAGCAGTGTTTCACTGCCGTGTTTATTTTTTATCCCAAATGTTTGTGGTTTCTTTTTTTCTTAATAGTACCAATAGCAAAATATCAACTCACCAATAAATCAGTGCAACAGTACGTGAAATATTAACCAGCTTTGACAACTTAAATCCTCTCTACTGAAATGGTTATGAAAGCAGGTGGTCTTGGTGAAAGCATCAGCAAGTTCCAGCAAAATAAAGTTGTTCAGAGCAATGGAAGTTGGAATCTGCAAGCAAATAAGGTCTTGTGAAATATTCACAACACTTAGCTGAAACTCAGCTTACTCTTGCTAGGAGATATTTTGTCGATGTTAACAAATGTTTACATGAAGTGTGGGCTTAACCGCGTGTCTTTCTCTCTCTCTCCAGAGGCCTCTTCCTCATGTTCTCCATTGCTAGACTTGAAGGAGTCTCCCAGTTGTCAGATTCACAGCCAAACTATTTTATGTAGGTGAAAGTTGAGGCAAAATACTCATAATTCAGAGGTAAGAATTCTTGTAGAAACAACATGTTTATTTAATTAAGCTTGAAGGAAACCAAGCAGCTAAAGGAATAAGTATCGGCTAGTAGAAAGTAATTCCTCCTTCACTCTGCCCTGGCACCAGCACTCAGAAAATCACTCGAAAGTTCTGTAGCCAAGCAGAGCTGCTCAACCTGCTGAGTGCCCAGAAAAGCTGACATGCTGCCTGTTTGTGGTTATGCTTCTGCTCATTTTTTTATTTTTATTTTTTTGCTGTGAAGATTTCATGTAGATTTTCAGACTCCACAGACTGTCTCCTCTCTTCCCCCAAAGCCCAATCTTCTGAGCAGCCCAGTGGGATAGCTGAAGGAGTATGCATTTGCTGCACACGTGCAAGCTGGCCATTTGCATCTACTGGTTAGGGCCAGTCTTTTTGAGCTGGGAACTTCTTGTAAGACCTCAACCTGGGTTTTTCCTCTCTTGCCAGGGCACTGCTGCTTTCCCTGTGACGTTCTGCCCATACTCATCAGCCTGCTTAGAAGCACAGCACAGCAATTCTTTAAAAGATGTTCTTTTATTCTCATTTTCTCTTCAGTATGCTATATGACAGAGCACTGGTGCACCAGATGTTTTGTTTAGACCTGCCTGTTCAATTCAGAGTAGTAGTGAGTCTTCAATGAACTCTTATAGTCCCTCACTTAAACTTAATGTGCTGCTTATAATACATCATATTATCTAAGTGGTTCTGAGTTCTCTTTTGCCCAAAAGCCTTCTTATTAGTGTCTTAGCACAGATAATCTTTGTAGTGTCTCTTGAACAGTTTTTGCTTTCACCAATTTGGAGAGTCGGGTTGATAATCATTTGGAACTCCAGCTAGGCTTTTTTTTTGTTTTCCCCTCCCCATTGAAAGCAGTAACTTGTAAGGTTAGTCTGTAGATCTGCTAGTCTGCTAATCACTGTTTCAGAAGCTAATCATTCAAATATGTGTACTGGTGTCTATATGCTGCTCACTGTTGCCACCAGCCTGTGATGTTATTACTGGAGACATTCAGGTCTATACAGAACAGCTTGCATGCACCAGGAAAAAGCAGTGTGTGTTGGGGAACCTGCTGAAAAGACAGGTTCTGTTGAGGTGGAAGCTACTGTTAACTGTCAGTAAACCAAAACAGCTAGAGCCTGGACTTGTGACAACGTTGGCAGTGAAGCAGATCTCCCCAAAAGTGAGAAGAAATTTTCTCTTGTCAGTACAACCTGTACTAGAAAATGCATAAAGCCCCAGTGCTGCCAGTGGTGCCACACAGAAGCTTCATTCAGTGTCTGAGCTGGTGGGACTGACTCGTGCATTGTGTTGGAGGGATGCCCTGCTGGGTAGGAGCCTTATTCTTTTCGCACATAGAAAGCACCTGAGTGCAGATCTGCAGCTGTATTAAATGTTGTGCTTTCAGAAACACCTAAAGTTTTTGTTCTCCTTGGCTGTAAAACCAAGTCTAACCACTGTGTTGTCTTGAATTCTTGGTAACAGTTGTTTGAGCCCCAAAAGCCCTTCACCTGCCCGGCTGTAACCTGAGTGGAGCAATCCCACCTGCCAGCCGACCACATAACAGGGCTCTCAGACCTCGTAGCCGTCCCAAACACAGGGGCAAACACAGGTGCATGACTTCTGGCTTCCTTCTCATTTGCATAATAGCAGCCAAGTCATTGAAGTGGAGAGTGGTCAACCAGCCAAGCACAAAAAAGATAAGAGCACCTCATTTAAGTGTGCTGCCTTAAATCTTTCTGCTTTAGAAGTAGACATTTTTTTTTTTTTTTTCCCTCAGCAAAGCTGGACATGGAAAATGGAGCATTCATGAGGTGAAGCAAACAGGTGTGTGCTGGCTCTCCCTGTTCCACCTGAACCTGCTTTTGCTAAGTGTTTGTGTCTGTCAGCTCCAGGCTGTTTGTCCAGCAGTAGCCTCTGTTTGTGCCAGTTACTTTGGGGAAACTGGAGCAGCTTCTGGTCCTTGTTCATGTCTCCTGACCCATTCTCCTTGCTCCCCCATTCTTCTCCTCCATGACATCTCTCACCTCAAAGCAGCTGGTTTTAGCTGCTGTAGTTTAGGGGGAGTCAGGGAAGGAAGAATGGAAACGAGGAGGAGAGCTCGGCCTGTGTTGTGTTAAAGCAGTGACTTGTTCTGGGGCTAAATGGCTTCAGCTTGCAAGGCAGGGAAATTCTCATTTAAAGGAGGCATTGGCAGAGTTGCTCTCAGTGACTAGAGCAGGCACAGAGAATAGGTTGGGTGATTCAGCGTACATCAGAGGAGAGTCATGCCTCATGTTTGGACACTTCTGACATGGCAGTGGTCAGCAGCACAAGCTGGAGAGAGTGAGGAGCCAGGTGCTGAGTGGAAGCAGTTTCTTTAAAGATTTTTCCTACCCATAAAATGGAGTTTTCATTCTGTTGTTATAGCAAATGCTGTGTTGTACTGGAAACAGGGATTATCTGACTCGCACCCACACTGTTGCACCTGTTAGTAAAAGGTCAATATGTTCTCATGAAATCAATTATAAAAGCCAACCCTTTCTTGGCAAATGGCTAGCAAATCTTGACTGTTTTGACCCTGATCCATCTGTGTGCTTAGGCAAATGATTTATCCTACACCCACACGTGTCCCAGGAGCTCCCCTCCTCCATGGAGGCACTGCCATCAACGAGGGGAGTGGGAGCCTGAGGGAGTTGGGTGTCTGTCACTGGGAACCATGTGGCTCCTGCTGTGTGGCAGTAGCTTGTTCTGCTCCATTTTCCTCAGCTGGAAACCAAGGCTTTGACTGACAGTGATACAGAAGGAAAAAGGGTTATATAAGAAGTGGATGCTTTTGAGAGCTGGAAGTAAGAGTCTTGTCTAAGAACTGCAACTTTGGGGCTCAGTTTTCACAATTGAAGGCAATCAAATCAACTGTCTTTGTAGGAGAAAGGTTGCAAGCACGTCGGGGTTTCTTGTGAATCTACTTTGTTGGCCTCTGCAGGGAACAATCTCCAGATGTTGATAAGTGTATTTATCATCATAAATAATTTCTCCGTTACTAATTACATCCCAGTGCCAAGATCTTTTGTGTTGCCAAAAATGTAGGCAGATGCAATAAAAATGCTTAATGATTATAGGTGGTTTAGTTTCTTTTTAAGAGATTGAAGTCCTTTTGTGACCAGAAGAGGTAAATATTTTAGTGAATGCTTGACATAGCTTGGTCAGATTTTTTTTATTTTTTTTAATGTTCGATGCCTGAATTGCCTAGTTCTGTCCTAGCTCCCTTTTCCTAGCCACTTGTGAAACAGTAATTTTTTTGAGGTGAGATGTCCCAGAATCACCTCTAGACACATTTTGTTAAACAGGATATCTTTCTTTCCACAAATGACTCGAAACCCACAGCACAAGCATGGTGGGTGCAGGTGATTCCCTCAGTCTCATGTCATTAGCGACCCTCTCAGTAGTCACTGGTGGCTTGTACAGGTTTTTCCTGCCACTTTGGCAATGTGACATTAGCCTGGAGGCTGGGCTGTCTGTCTTCTGGAAAATTCTTCTGTCTTTGGGGGAATTGTTGAGTGCTAGGCATCTCCCAGCTGGCTGCTCTACTGCTTCACTCCCAGCCTTGTCTGAAGGGTGTGAAGGTTCACATGCAAAAGCACTGTGAGTGTTAAAGACATATAAGTAGGGTGGTGTACCAATGGCATATCACTGTGCCCAAGGTTCCCCAGCTCCTGACAAGTCCCTGGGAACCTTCCTGAATGCCTGTAGCCACTCAGGCTCCTCTGTGCGCTCTCCAGGCTGGCTCCTCTTTGAAATGGAAGGGGTGGTGAACATTTTATGGATTTGGCCAGTACTTAGCTACACATCAGGCTGAAAGCTTAGGTGTGGGAATCTTGCTGGACAGTCATCAGCAACTTTGTTTTTAGACTATAAATTATAAATTGATATCCCGTGAAGGACTTAACTTGGCCTGGAGATTACACTATATGTTGCAGAGTCCTTGGAGTCATTATCTTGACTCTTAATAAATAAATACTTAAGTAAGTAGAAGGCTATCAAAACCCTTCTGGTAGCCTGTGTGCATGACATAATGGTATATGTGGACAAGCTCCCTCACCTTTTTCTTATTACAAACATCCGTATGTAAGGTTTAACATATAGGACAAAGCTTTTTCTTTTAATAGATGGTGATCTGTGACAGCTGCATAGGGAAAAATCTCTCAAGTTCCCTCCTTCCTTGTTTGTCATTGGCAGCAATGCATTCCTGGACCTGAACCAGAGCTGATAAAGGAACTTTTTTAACATTCTTTTTTTCTTCCAAGCTTGTGACTTGGATAGGTGACAGGATCATGTCGCTGGTAGCTCAGACCATTTTAAACATTGGTGCCAGTGTTTTGTCAGGTGTGGGCTCCTTGGCTCAAGCCAAGCCCGTGATAGCTGCGCAGATTGTTCCAGAGAAGTGAGTAAGCAACTCAAATGTTTTTTAAAAATTCGCTTATTTCATGAAGTTATAATTATGTAGTAAGTGTACTTGTTATAGTTTGTTGTTCATTTTATTAAACAATGAAATGTGTGGTATTAAGGTCCTTAGAAAAGTATTTACTCTATGTCCACTTAAGTAACTATCAGTCACAACTTTTACAACAGATTTTACAAATGATTATATGCCAAATGTCAAATTAGTTGGAAATTTAATAATCTCTTCCTACATAACTTCTTAATCCAACTCCTTGTTGTCAGGGATGGTTCTTTTTTAGCACAGACACATTTTGAAATTGAAATTTCACAAGTAATGAAGTTGTACATATGAATTTCAGGGCATGCTGACATTGACACTATTAGATCAAAATGTAGTGTTTGGGAGGCCCAGCAGGAGCTTTGCAGAGGGCTTATACAGGAGTGGGTTTGGGCTGCAGAGATCTCCAGAAGTGCTGAAGGAACTCTTGGAACCAGAGCCAGTTCTGCCCCTCTATAAGCTGCCTTCTCGTGAGGTCGGCATTAAGATCCTGCCTTACTGTACCAGAGCCACACTCAAGTCTGATGAACACCAAGTGTTGCTCTGGAGGAAGTGTGCTTGATCATATCCTTGCAGGGGAGACCTGCAGATGAGAAGTGGATCGAGCTATTTGATGAAGTTTCCGGTTCTTGTGACTGAACAGACATGAATGAATCTCCATTCTGCATTGCCACAGTGTCTTAATGCTTCCCAGTATTTTCATCAAGCTCTGTTCCTCATGCAGGGTCAGATAGCCTTGCTGTGTTTGGCCACTTTGAACTGGAGAAGTAGACGTCCCAGCTTTTCACACTGAAAAGTAGTCATCCCAGCTTTTCATACTGGAAAGCAGGCACAAGAAAACTGAGCCAATGGCCAAGCTTGTGTCACATATTTGTGACAGAGCAAGATAATGAACTTATCTTTCCAGTCCCTGCTTTACACCTTGGTCTTTAAGGCATAATCTTGTACTGCAGTCTCTTCCTCCTCTTTCAAGTGTGCATACTTGGTGTAAAGAAAACAAATAGGCATCTGATGTCTTGGAACAGCGCTCAAGTAATAGTCCTGCCTCAGGACACAATGCATGGCACAGGGAGGTTTAAACTTCAGAAGTTTCAAAATATAAATTACGTGTCTTAAGATGAGGGAGTAACTTCGGGACTGAGTTCTTACGCCTCTTTCCCCACTAATCCTGGGGCAGATGTTTGCAAAACACAGCTGCTTTGCAGAAGTTAGGTGAGAATGTGCATTCCTGTCCAGCCTTCTGCTAAACTGGAACATGCACCTTACTGTTAAAAGAATAACAGTGTGACTGTTAGATGTTCTTCCCATTATCTCAGTTTGATAAAAAGCATTCTTCAGGAATTCAACAGGGCTCTCTAAAAGTTAAACTGCATTGTTCTGTTTCCAACTGTGACTCCACAGTGCTCTCAGTAAAAGCCCACATGGTAAAAGATGTAAGAAAATAAAGTAAACAAAACCATAGGGAACTATTTTTAAAAAGGTGGGGGGGGAGGGGGACACAGGCAGGGGGGTGTCGTAGCCTTGAAGAATAAGAATCAAGGACCCCTAACCCAGGTTCAGAAAGAGCTTTCCTTCTTTCTGCTGCACTCATGTGTATCAGTGAAGACCTGAGAAGCATGATGCAAGCAAAACGCATCTGAACTGGGAAACTGACATGGGCCTGTGGGCTGGTGGGAGGTACTAGGAGTCCTTGGAAGGGAGGAAAAAGGTGATGTGACAATGCAAGGTGAAAGTGTGAGCATCATGTAAAATAATTTAATTTATGGAATGAAAACTAACAACCAACAGTTAATAGGGTTAACATCACTAGGACTTCCTGTACCCAAGCCAGTAACTTTAGAAAAGTGTCCTTTTTATTTCTGCAAAGCTGTAATACTCTAATAAAGCTGTAATAATTTTTCAGTATTGCTTTAATTGACAGTATGATCAGGAGTATTAGTCATGGTTAACGTTTACTGTGATTTACCTGCAGGTAAAGCAGAGTCTTTAGAATATAGAAAAAATACAGAAATTAATATTTAGTACAAGAACTAATTTTGGAGCATTTGCCATCAGGTTGGTGACAGTAGCAATGTATCTGGAGAGACATTGTGTTGTACCTGGATATAATGCTTAATCTTGGTGCCTCTCAGATGACCCTTTGAAATAAGCGAATAGTAACTTTCTCCTTTGTGTAAATTTTTCCACCAGCCTGCTGTGTTTCTGGCTGGCTCCTGGCTCAGCAGGACAGGAGGGCTGTGCAGCAACCAGCATGCCAACATCCTGCTCTTGGTGCGTGCTGCTACCCCTGCGGTCAGGTATTAATTCCAGACGTCTGTCAGGTACACTGAGAGTTTCAGCAGAGTCGTGTTCAGGGGGCTGCAGCTACCATCAGGATACTTCATCAAGAGATAATGCTGCCTTGTAAATAGGCCGTTCCCTTGAAGGCATCCTGTGCAAGTATGCTGAGGCAGGAATTGAGTGGTGACAGTAATTAGGCAGTGCGTGCTAAGCTCGTTACCTGTTACAGTTACATGTGTGATGCTGCAGAGATGTAGTTTCGTGCTGATAATGAAATATTCTCTGGTCTCCTTTTCAAGAGCTGCAGCAGCCTGCAAGTTTCTATGAGAAAGCAGAGGTATCTTTGGCATCTCTTCTTTACTGCTATATGATTTGTAGTCCTCTAGATTTGTGGAGGACCTAATCCAGAGTTTTGAGGAAATAACTTTTTAATTTTTTTTTAATACATTTATGCAACATTTTTTGGGTCACTGCAAGTTAGGTAACCTCATTAGACAGCAGCAGTGTTCAGGGGTTGCTAGAGAATTCCTCACCACTCCTCCCTGCCCAAAGAACTCCCTCATCCAGTCTGGCAGGAAGATGGAACAAGCATTCACATGGCTTCTGAATTCCTAACCAGTCACACCCCAGCATTTTGGCCTGTTTATGTGTGGGGGAACTTCTGTGGAGTGGAATGCCTTGATCTTTTCTTTTCTCTCTTGTGCTGTGATGGTTAACTAGGGTGCTAAAAAAGTACATGCTGCTGTGGCAAGGGGACAAAAAATGATTTATTTAGTTTTTGTCTTGAAGACTGGCTAGTAACAAGTGCTCATAAAATGTTCCTGTAAAAGCTGCATCGTCCTACTCTTTACTCACACAAGATTCATGTATGATTGCAACTTAAATTGTTTTTTAAACCAGTTCATTTCAAATTTAAGTCCTTGGAAGCTTGCAGTCCTTTATGTACAGGTTATTGAAGTCAAACCAGAAGGTTTTTGCTTGTTTGTTTTAATTTTATTTTGAAACAGCTCACTGCAAATTTGTGTCTGTAGAAGCTTGCATTTCATTGTGGGCATCTTAGGTCAGTTCCTGACCAATTTGTTTGGTACTGAAATGAGCCTGACTTGAGTGAGTCTTAAAAATATTCATGTGACCTTTTGTACTGTTTGAACTATGCCAGTTTAAAGTCTCCTGTAAGGAAAATAGGTGCACTTCTACTGCGTGGGCAGGCCCCAGGAGGAGAGAAGGAACTCCCAGCTGGCACGAAGAGGCAGAGGATACACATCGTAAGGGACAAAGAAGTGAAAAAGAGCAAGACTCACAGAAACAACATACACAAACAAGCAGGAAATAAAGTGGAAAGTTTACCAACTAGGTGTTTGTTTCTACCTCAGAAAAGGTGAATGCTTGTTTAGATGTTGTGGGATCCTTCAAGGTCCTGGAGTTTTAGAATTCAGGCTTTTTAAGTGTTAAGCTACCCTTTTTCTTTGACACTATTCTTGTTTTCTAAATTATAAAGGTGTACCCCAGATTATTTCTGCTTTCTTGTGATTCAGATTTAACAGTGATAACTCTGTTATTTATCATGTTTGGTTTCTGCACTTACTGGGTCCACAAACAAGTTTTTTTACTTTTCATCCATTAGGGCATTGTTGTGAGGGTAAAATGATGATTTTTTTCTAGAAATATTTTACCAGATACACATTTTTTTATGCATTTCTCAGCTATGAGTCAACAATAATTTTGCTTTTTCTTTTTTTGTCCTTCTTTCTCACCTCTCTTTATTAAAAAATAAGCCCTGCTCCATGTCATCTTGGTTCTGTGCCACTTAAACCACAATCTGTTGCATTCCTAATGTTTTGTTCACCTGTAATGTTAATTATTTTCCTTTTGGACCATAGTAGAACGAAGTTATTTTAGTAAAACTAAGAAAACATTTATTTATTTATTTGTTATTCTTTAACTGAAGTAGAAGCATCTTCCACAGAGCAAGTTGGGAATGTCACTGAGAATAGCATAGAGAAAATATAGATGTCAGATGATTGCTTTTTCTCATCTTACATCCTTTGGAGGTTAGGCTTTCAGATATAGAACCTAAGCAGTCAACACAGCAAGTAAGGCACAATAGTGCCCCTTGGAATTAGCTCAAGGATTGTGAAAAGTCCCCACCTTACACCTGTGATGCACCTGTGAAATTTTAGCTCTGTGTTTTAACACTCTGTGGTTTTTGACATAGATGAGGCCACCCAGTGATCCATGTCTGAAATTAAGCTGCACTATTTGTGAAAAAGATGGAGGTATCCATTTGTTCTAACGCAGAAGTAAGGATGCACTTAGACATAGTTACTAAAACAAACAAATAATTATACGTTGTAGTGCTCTGAAGGTGGATCAGTGCTTTCTAGTGTAATTTAAAGGTAGTAGTATTTTGCTGGCAGTTGAAGGATTAGAGGATTTTTAAATTATTTTTTAAGGAAAGGTGAAGTCTCTTATTGGAGAGGTAGATTTAAGTGGGTGAAAACACACAATCTTTCAGGCAGCCAAATACTTCTGGCTTGAAATATGAGTAACAAACTTGAGGTAAAGTTAACTGTAACAGTTGTTAAACATGGATTTACTATTCATTTAGTATTAAAATCTGCCAGACAAATGAAGTCTGGGAATCTGGAATTCTTAACTGGGCAGGAAAAGGAAAATTTTTTACTCCATTTCTTATTCTTCTTTTATATCTAATTAATTGAGGTGTTTTAATCCATATGTTAGGCTTTGATTTGTTTTATCTTTACAGTGCAGCAGATGCATTTCCGTAACAGTTTCAAGCTAATGTACTTCTGGATAACAGCTGGTGAGGTGGCCAGAGATTGACCTAACAGCTCTACATCAGAGTTTTGGATCTTAGAAACAGGCTTTTCACTCTGTTAAAGGACATTACTATGCATGACTATATTAAAAAAATGACCAAAGGGAGGTTTTTTCTTTTTTATGGCACTTCCATTTGAAACCTGATAAAGTATATGCTTGAAACAAAGATCTTCCCTGATGCTGTATTCCACCTACTTAGATTGATGTTTGCTGCTGATTTTTTATTGAAATATTCCTGTCAAGATAGTGGAGGATGGTCACAATCCTTCCCCTTTCAGGTAGACATGTGCTGAACTTGGAGGCACTGGTGTGCCTTTCATTGCTTAAGAAGAACACTCATATGAGCATTCACTGACTTTAACATTAGAGGGAAAAAAGTTCCTGCTGAAGATGCTTGAGTACAAAATCTCAGTGTCCATTCTCTCCTCCTCTGTACAAAGCACTCTGGAGAGAGTGCAATGACCGCTGTAGGTGCAGAAGGGCTTTGGATTAGGCTAAGAATCTTACAGACAACAATAATAATCACTTTTGTCAACAGACAGAAGTGGCACATGTTTTCTGTTTTTAAGTACTGTTTTAGTTGTAGCATGGTATGTTCCAAAGTTAAGGAGTGATTTTTAGAGTATGCCATCCTTTTTTGTGATTTTTGTTTTGCTAGTTTTTGTGGAGCAAAATAAGTTTTCTTTTACATGTTTTGTACTTAAGGATAGAGAAAGTATAATGATCTTGCTACACCAGCAATCTAAGTATGTAGTAATTAATTTGATTAGTTGCTGGTGGAAGAGTAAAGTATGGAATCTGTTGAAGTTTATATTTGTACGTTCTGTAAATTTGGTATTCTTATGTAAACGTGACTTTGGCCATAATTCTGTAGATACAGCTGGAGTAATTTAAGTGCTTATTTTTAATAATTGAAAATGCATGTAAGTAGAAGTCAACTTGTGATAAACTACTATTATACTGTACATCTGCAATAGTGATCAATTTTGAAGAATGATTTTAGGGTATGTAAAATCAGAACAGGCAATAGGCAGAATAGCTACGATAGGGTGAGGACTATCTCTTTGTATTTACACAACATTTAACCCAACAGTGAACCCCATGCCAATGATAATAATTAATAGTAATAATTGTACCATTGTTTTCTAGGTTACTAGCAAGTGCAGGAAAAGAACTCAAAGATAACTTTTTGCGGGCTCTGGCAGAAAGAGAAGAAGCCAACTGTGATGGAAATCTTGCTGTGAGTACTTGTGAGATCACAGTCTTTTAATAGCTTAAAAATGAATCTGATTTGGAAAAATGATGCTTTTTATGTAAAAAATTGCTGCAGAATGTTTACAATAGATTATTTGATTTAGGAAAGATTCATTGAAACCTAGTATTTTGTTGGTGTTATTTTTTTAAAAATAGCAAAATATGTGAAGAAGCTGCCCAGAAATCAACAAACAGGCAAGTGACAAGCTGAACGATGCAAGAGAAAAACGTCTAGAGGAGTACATTTTGATTTCATAAAAACTTCCAGATTCCTGTCATGGAAAATTTATTCCCATGTGTGTTTTACACAGAGGAAGATGCAGCTTACTTGTTAAGAGAATGTGTTTGCAGCTCATGAAAGTCAGAGTTGTAGGAGTTTCTGTGGGAGATGCTTGAGATGTTGAGCCTGATACAGGAAAGTTTTATGAACACTGCGATGTGCCTCCCAACTCAGCTGGCTCACGTGTGGTAACTTGTCTGTGTGCTGTGCTTGCTGGTGTTTTACTCACCCAGGATGATGCTGGCTGGGAGGCCATGTGGGAATCTTTTCAATACTGTTTATCACAGTATCATTCTGGACAAAATGTCCAGTGTACAGCTAGACAAATACATAATGTGATGGGTGAACAACTGGCTGGTTGGTTGGTCTCAAAGGGTTATAGTAAGTGGGGTTACATCAGGCTGGTGGCCAGTCACTAGTGGGATTTCCCAGGGCTCCATTGTAGGGCCAGCTCTCTTCAATGTCTTCATAAATGAAATCCTTCCAACTCAGGATATTCTGTGACTTGAAATCAATCTGCTTCCATTTAAACTTTGTAACACAACTGAAAAAGAGTCAGAAGTGGCCATCCTGGTTCTGCTATTCTGTTCAGATACAGTACTGCTGTTTCTTGCCTTCTTTAGTCCATATGCCAGAAATCTGGATTTCTGTCTGTTAGATTGCCACTATCTATCACTATTAAAGAATAGTGATAAAAGAGACTGCAAAGGCACACTGGGCATTTTGGAAGTTGAAAGTGATTGTGATCTTATTTCCTGGTTCTTCCTGCTTAGAAAGTTGATCAGGTATAAACTAATGATGTTTTTGTTTTCCTTCTACTAATGAAGAAAAAGCATAGCAACATTCCTTCCCTCCTCCCTGTATTTCTAGGGATGATATTTATTCTTTTATGGCTATTTAATTAACCTTGAGAATTTGCAGAGGAAATGCTGCTTGAAGTGTGGTTCTACAACATATGTGAGCAGGCTTTCTCGTGAAGCTTCAAACACCTTGTGGTTTCAGCTGGCTGACAAATCTCCTGGGAATTGTGCTTCTTGGGATATTTAGGGATTTCTCCAGGAGAAATAAGACACAAAAGGTTAAATGTGTGACAGAAATGAGATAGGATGGAACAAAGCTGTGAAGGTTTAGTCTGGAAAACAGAAGCACTCTGTGACTTACTTCACATTTACCATAATGTTAGAAAAAAAAAATGAAAGAAAGAAAAAATAAAAATTCAATTAGTTGTAGCGCTTTCCTCTTGTATTTCACTTTCTGGCTCTAGTTTTCAGAGTATGCTATATCAGAACTGTAATTTCTTCATTTTACAGACAGGGACACTACTGAGTTGCACAGAGCCCTTATTAGAGCAGAAGAGGGCTAAGAGTTTATATTAACAGATTCTTCCAGCCTTACGTAAAGGCAGCAAGGTTGAGCCCAGCCCTTTGGACTGGCCGAGACCTCCCTACGGATTGATTCCAGGATGCCAAGAGCATAGACAAAAAAAAAAAAGCTGAAAATCCTCAGCTCCGTCTCTCTGCTCATGGGGTGCTGAATACATTTAGGGATGGGAGATGAAATGTGATTTTCTGTGACAACAGGACTCCTAAGGAGGGCTGAGGTCAGCAATAGGCTTCTCAGTCTTGGGGATACAGTGCAGTAGCATTCATTAAGCACCTGAAATTGCATCCAGTGCAGTTTGGGAACTCTCTGGGTTTACTAAACCCCAGTTATACACCCAGATAAAGTTTTCTCTTTCTGAGGCATGTCTTGATATGCTGGAGCAAGTTTGGTTTCCCTCTCTGCTCCTGTGCTGTATAGCAGTCTGATACTTGCATGGCAAAGAACATTGAAACATGCAGGCAGCAGCCAACCCAGCTGTGTTAAACGGAGCTTGAATTCAGGAAAGCACTTGTTTTAGTGCTGTGCTTGGTGAGGTATGTGTTGGGCTCTAGAATATAAGGTAGATGAACCTTATATTATTATATTTTAAAGGCTAGCCTTTAAAAGTAAAAAAAAAAAAAAAAAAAAAAAAAAGTAATGGGGAAATGGTAAGTGGTAAGTGTCCCATGAAAATGGTGATAGCTGATCTCAGTTCCCAAGTTTCCAAGCCTTCTGCAATGGTATGATTTCTAGGCCCTCAAACCAGCCTCCAGTGATATATCAAAAGTTTTTGGAACAGTGAGTATTATTACAGGCTATTCACTACGTACCTAGATATAATGAAGTATATCACATCTGAAATTTCAGCTCTGACTCTACTGCAGTTTGTTGCTTTACAGATGACCCCATAATGTTTTCTTAATACACTTCAATGTGCAAATGCATTTCCAAGTGATTTAGAACATAAACATGTTGGTGGCATTATAGATGCACAAAAGATATTTTGGCTTTTTACTATTATATAGTCAATCATCCAACAGAGAAAAGATATTCCCTTATGAAACTGTTTCTTTTCATCTTCACAGTGCCACCTGCATTACTGCTGCAATGGTATACCATTTTGTATGGTTTTGGGGGGTTAGGCTTGGTCTCTAAGACCAAGTACACTGCCTGCTGAGCAGACCAGCCTTCCTCAAAGAAAACACTGCCTATTAGGAAAGCTGAAGCTGCTGCCTGCCAGACAGCATTGAAATTGCAGGAATTATATTGTTTGTGTGCTTCTCTGTTCAGAAGGTGATATCCTGCACCTGCTTCTTTTGAGATGAAAGCTCTGCAAGTTGTGGGACTTAATTCCCACTCATCTAAGTAGGTCTAATAAAAATGAGAGATGTGGCAGGGAGTTATCAAATGGCTTCCCATCCTCCTTTGAATGTGACCATGTGACAATAGCATTGAGGGTCTCTCTGAACTAATGAGCGATTTAATTAAATCCTTGGGTTTCCTTCCTAAAGACTATATGACATAAAACTACCTTTTCTTAGTCCATCTGGATAAGGCTAAACAAGGCTTTGTGGCCTACCTCAAAAAATCACCATACATGTGTGATGACATTGCCATAAGGAGGTTATCTGCCGTGATTGCTGGTGGTCTTCAGCACAGCAGGATTTAATGCTGCTTGGTGGGGCTGCCTGCTTTAGAGCTAGACTTCAGGGCTGCTAAAGGAATGGGAGTTGAAAAATAAAAGGAAAGTACTTGTTCCAAAGCTGCATAAACGTTAGCCTCACAATTTTTTTTGGTAATAGATAGTTGGCTTTAACACTCTCAGCAACAAAGCTCAGCCCTTTATTTAAGGGTCAGCAGCACTTGTCCTGCACATCACGGTGACAAGGATATTGCATCTGGGAGACAAGTTCTTGATACAGCGAGAGTTGTCAGTGCTCTTGCTTGCTGTTGCTGGCAGGAGCTCTGAGGATGTTTCCAGACCCTTAGAAATCAGTCTTTGCCAGATGATAATTTCCTACACGCCTTTTCTGGGTATATAGCCAGCCCATCCTATTTCTCTTCTCCTTTTCTCTGAGAGGGGGATGAAAAACATTCAGTCATGAAAACTACTGAGGCCTGTACCTGGAAGAAGTCTCTCTCAGCTCTGCTCAGTCATCCTGAGGGGCTTCCTTAGCTGAGTTCCCTATTTCCTCTCTGTTTTATTAGCTTTTCCAGGTCATGCACGTCAAGTTAATCTGGGAAAATAATTTTCTGAAATGAGCCTTGAAATGAGTCTTGAAATATGCACTGCATATACTTACTTTTAACCAATTCCATTCAAAAGTCTGATGCAGAATAGTTGGTAAGAGAAATGAGAACTAAAAAGCACAAAATGGTTTTAAAAAACAAGTGAGGTGTGCAGGGTGAGGCAAAAACCAACTACTGACAGGTTTTTTAAATTACTGTGAATTCTCCACATTCTCAGGTATGAGTTCACCTGAAATCCAATGCAAGTCTTATGATCAGACTTACTCAGCAGGCAGACAGATCTCAACTTCTTTACACAGGTGTATGTTTACCCTGTCTAGCCCTCACCTGTACTCTGGTATGCATTAAATATTGCTTGTTTATTCAAGGTGATAAAGGGCTCTGTGGATGTCATAGTCTGTTTTTACAAAAGCTGTAGGATATTATGTAATGCCCAAGAACTCCTTTTTTGTGTCCTAGAGCAGCAAGTCTCACACTTAGTGTTTGAATACCTTGAGGCTGATCTTTTGGAAGAGGCTTGGGGTAATGGGGCAGAGAGAGAGGCTACAGCTAACCTAATGTGTATTTGAAGAGAGATGGACCCTGTAAGCACGAGTTTGGATTCCACAGAGATCTGAACAAGTTGCAGTTAAAGTTCTCATTGTTTTTCTTCTAAAGTTTTCACTGGTGTCCACATCAGGAGTGTTTGGTTGATTCAAATAATTAGGTAGAATGTGTTCATGGAAAATAGGCACATTAGAAATCTGAGAATTCATCCTTCCTCACAGTTCTACTGATAGGAAAGTAAATAAATGAAGTTCTTGTCTCAGTATTGTGAGAGTTACAACCAGGAGATCAGATGACATTCATGCCTAGTAGAATGGAACTTGTTGATTCTTCTCCCCACTGAGTGTTGGCTGTGTAAACAGTTTGGTGGCCAGGCCTTTTTGTCTTTGAAATGTGTATTATTGAAGCTGTATAAAAGCACTGGTTACATCTTGTTCCTTACAGCTATTCGAAGAAACTCTGACTCAGAGAAACCTGTGAATTCAGCAGTTTCTAATGCACACGTTTCCTTTGTTGAAAACTGGATGAAACATAAGATTGCGTTATATATGACCAATGATATTATGCTGACATGATCTTGTTTCCCTTTACTGTTTCTTAAGATCTACAAAGGGTTCCCTGTCAAGAAAAAGATGGTGTTTTTTAAATGTTTATTTCCCTTGTAATTGAACCGGTTTGTCTGTTTAATAAGTCCCCATGGAAATTGCATGAGTCGTGCAGGTAATCATAACTTAATCTCAATCAGTCACTTATACCCTTGAAATATAAAAATACATGTCAAATTCCATTCCATTGGAAAGAGAATAGTATGAAGGGAATGTAACTATGTTTCCTGGATGTAGATGTAGTCTTTGTCCAGAAGCTCTCGTTGGCTTTGTATGCATTCTCCCCATTGAAAAGGGGTAGGGATGAGTGAAAATCATGCTCCTTGTTCAGATGTATTGTGCAGATGACTAGCAGAAGTCTTTTTTCCTTATAGCTCCAGAAATCATAGGCATCATTTTCTGCCATTGTTTGCATAGTAAATAATGCTGAGGCATGTTGGCAACAGGTGTTATGGAGCATAAAAGCACCTGGAGATGAGCCAATGGGATACAGCGTCCTCTGAACCCCAAAAGCAATTGTTGAGGTGCTGGCTGTACACTTCTACTTATACTATTTTCACTCTTAGGATGATCAAATTCTGGCAACAGAAAATGACAAATGTTATTTTAAAATGTATACAGCACACTGAAGCAGCTCTTAAATTCACAGTGTTTTTTCCTTATTTTTTTGTCTAAACTATTCTAGAGAAATATATCTAATAATGACCACTTAATGAAATGATAGTTTGTTTTTGGCAAGATTCCTTCTCTTTAAGTTGTAGGTACAGTATAATGGAAACACTGTTCTAGATTAACTGAAATACATGGATTACAGGTTGTTTTAAATGCTTAAAAATGCATGATTAGGTATAATATGTTTTCCATGGAAAGTCTGCAAAGTGGAGACACCATGTAGAAAAAAAAGGTGGCAAGAGAAGAGCAATATAGAGCATCTTTTATTGCTTCATTCTTTGCTGTAATGTATCAAAAGTGAAACACAGGTCAGGTAAGCAAAATACATGTTCCGTAATACATCAGTTGTGTCATTTTACTGTCACAGCAGCAGTGAATGACTGAAAATTACTCATGCTGTGGCAAGTGGTCAAGTTTCAGACCAGCTGACAGCAATGCATCAGGCGTGTTCTTTGAAGGGTTTGAACTGTCATCAGAAGACCTTGAGGCTCATGTACAATTTTGATCAACATGCATAATTTTTTAATAGCTATTAATTTAAGAGCAATTAAGTTCTTTAAAGACCTTATAATTGGTTTTGTTTGTCTCAGCAGGAGTTTTTGATTCTGTATGAAGACATCGCGGAAGGGCCTGGTGAAAGATGGCTTACATGTCCATGAGGGTGTGTCTGCATTGGCTTTTGAGTTTGGGTCAGGAGAGAAATTTTTAAATAAGACTCTCAGGAGGCCCCACTTAACATGAGTTGATCTTGCATTGCAGAACAATCTTGGAATGCACTAATTGGCTTTAATTGGGAGAGAAGGAGAAACAGGAAGTTAGGCTCTAGGGACATTTAGTCTCTCGTGGATAGCCAGTTCTTGGGATCAGATTAGAGTTACAGTGAAGTAATTCCCTCAAAACACATATGATGCAGGGTCTTTGGCCTGAAGGTTTTCACTCCTAAAGACCTGCTGTTGTGTGGCTGTCCATAGCCTGAGGTCTCTGCTGTGTAGGACCTAGATTAGTGAAAGATACTTGCTTTCTAGTAGATCTCTGAAATACATGAAAACCAGTAAAGAATAGTAATCATAGTGTGGAAATAGGTATTGTTACAAATGTAACTACAAATGAGCAAGTGTATGTTGCAGTTGAGCCTCCTGCATTTGTGGTGGTAGAATGTGCTAAATGCTAGCACATGCAATGGAAAACTTCCATTGTGGCCTATCAGCTTGAAGAAATAAAGTGTCCGAGTCAGAGGATTCCTTGAAGTGGGTAATGTGTTGCTGGATCATCAAAGGGCATCCCTAAAACACAGTCAAACAGACCATCGTACACTATAA
Source organism: Heteronetta atricapilla (assembly GCA_011075105.1). Taxonomy (NCBI): domain Eukaryota; kingdom Metazoa; phylum Chordata; class Aves; order Anseriformes; family Anatidae; genus Heteronetta; species Heteronetta atricapilla. The sequence continues at coordinate 65,369,677 of CM021734.1, read as the reverse complement.
GTAAATTATAAAAAAAATAAATTAAAAAAAAAAAAAACATTTTGTTTTTCTACAGTAGCTACAGTCTGCTGACTGAGAAGACTGATTCTCAACATCAGGAAAGTCTCATGAATACAATTTAACAACCATACAAGAAATATTTCTAAAGATTTTATTTTGTTTTGAAACAATAAGTTGTTTGCATATGTTGTTGATGGATTTATTTACTTTCTTCTCAAATTGTGTATTAAACAAAGGATAAGAATGGAGATTTAAGTGTCTATAGAAATGCATTGATTAGAAAATATGTTTTTAGACTCAATATATTTTGGTTAAATCATTGACTAAAATATCCGTGGGGAAAAAAGACATTCTACATGTCTTCCTACCTCACAGAAGAACTTGGTTATTTTCCCAGTCTTGAAGCAGTGTGTTGCAGTGCTCCTGCTTCTCCAAGAGATTGAAAAGGAACATTGAAAATCATTGGGATGGGTTTTCCTCTACCAAAAGTAAATGAAGAATTGGAGGGTTCAGGTAGTGTTACAGGAGTTCATTGTCAGACATTATCTAGGCACGTGGAAAGTGAATCCAAGCAGGTATTGCGTTGTGTCGGCTGTCTTGGGATGGGGATGCCTGCAGTGACCTCTGTGGGAAGGGCACTGTCTTACCCTTTCTAAGAACAGCAGCAGAGTTCAGACGTGGTGCCTTTCCAGTTTATTTTGTCTTCTGAAAGTTTAAGTGGCTCTTAGTGATTCAAATGCGTGATTGACCTTCCACGGTGGCCCTTGGATTTGCCTGTACCTGGGGGCTGGAGGGATTTTGGTGAGAGTGACTGATTGGGGTGAATTGCTGATTTGACAGAAGGACAACTTTAACCCCTTTCTGCAATGGGGAATGATGGTATGGCTACTGCAAGAAAAAAAAAAAAAAAAAGGCAGGAAAATGATTTGAAATCATCATGTGCAAGGAATTTGATCTTTAGTCTACTTCACATTCTCAGCAGTAGTTTTCCATAGGTGTAGATGCAAACCTGGTGGATGTTACAGAAATTAAAACTGATTACACACAAAATCCCAATTGGTCTGTTTAACTCAAGAGAAAGTTCTTTATCATTCCTGCATACCCACGAACCTTTGTGAATGCTTCTGTTGAACAAGTTCTCTGTTCTCAGGAAATAGTAATAACACATGATTTAATTGGAAAAGCTATTTTCTTAAATAAGGTGCACGTGTTTTAAGAGCCTTTTAGTGTTTGCACTTAGTCGTCATGTTCCAGGTTGTGTTTGTTTTACCTGGTAGTGTAAAACAAATAAGCAGGGTGATAAAAAGATATCTGGGCAAGCTCAGTGAAATATGATGGTACTGATAGAAAAAATGTGATATTTCAAAAAAAAAAAAAAAGTTTATTTTTTCTGTTTCAATCACCGACTTTTAAAAACCATTAGTGCTCACGTTTATTTATTAGTATTTTCAGCTCTTGAACCTTTACAGTAGGAGTATTTCTCTTTTCCTGGCTATAGAGAACAAAACCCAGCCATCTGGCTGCCTAATGTTACCAAACAATGACTTTCACATTATAAATGATTACCTCTAAAAGCAGCAATGGAGAAAGGCGGAAAGAGGTGATGTATGAAAGCTTTTAGTGGAAATGAATGAAATAAACAGCCATTCTGTCAACAGATCTTTTCATTTGCTCAAATTAACTAATGATCTGATAAGTGAGATTCAGTGAAACCCAGCTGTAAGAAAGGACATTCAAAGCATTACTGACAGAAGCATAACAAGACAGCTGGAAGGAGAGCTAATAGGTTTTAAGGGCTTTCTCTACATTGTACTCAATATTCCTAAATATTTTCATTCTTAGCATTTGAGTGATGTTCTTGGCCACCTTGCCTGTTATCCTGAGCATCATGATAGCTGTACTTTGTACATACTTATGGACTGTTGGACCTCATTGGAAATAAATTATTGAAGGGGAAGTTGTTGCTCTTTGACAAACTGATCGCTGAGAGTGAATGTTTACTGCCAGAGTCATCCGATATAATGATTTTGCATCTACAAAAATTGATTTTAAGAATCATCAGATTGCAAACAGTGCCCAGTGCCCTCCTAATTCAAACCATCACAGAACTAGTCAATAACAGCATATGCTTTCATTATGGTATATGTTCTTTGAATTTCAGAGTAATAAATGACCCTAGCACATGTGTAATGTACGCCTACAAGTCATTCCTTTCAGACCTAGAAAACAATTGAGGTCAACCACATGCATCAACTGAAACCCTCATGAATGAAAAGACAACATAGATGGGTTGTATCTCACAGGATCTTGAAATGTGGGGACATTGCAGTTCGTGGGAAATGTTCCATTTTGTGTGGCAATTATACTGATACAGTTGCAATAAAGTATGTTCTAAATAATTCAGAATTAATAGCTTATATGATCACTTTGGGAACTCTTGTCTGCCATTTTTGAGAGGTTGTAGGAAGTTTCATTGGAACTGGGACATGAACTCACAGATGCAGACTTGTCAAGCAGTGGAATGTGTTTTCTATTCCAGCTTTCCAAAAGGGTTAAGGGAGTGCTGTGCTCTCACCAAAAGGAGCTAGTGACGTGCAAGGCATGCTCCCATTCTCATTGTAGGCCAAAATTCACCTCTAAGCATATTTACTCTGTAGTTTCAACATATTTTTTTTTTCTGGTACAGGAACAAAATTGCTATTTCTTGGCTAACACAGAAATCTTAAATATAGGACTTCGTCCCTAATCTTACAAATATTTATGCATACTGCTTAAATGTACTACCTAGAGCAGTCCCACTGACTGTAGTGAAAGCTTTAATAAAAAAGGCTGCAGATTTCAGTGGTGCTATTCATGACAGTATGGGTAATGTCTATCAGTGCTAGCAGGACTGGAGCTATTCAGCGTGTTGAAGAGGAAGGTAAACATACAGTCAGATTAGAAATTTAGTTTATCTTGGATAATTTCTTATCAGCTAATAGCTGGTCTTCTTTCAACATGATATAAAATAAGCTTGACATATAATTGATTTTTACCTAAACAAAACAATATGGAAAAAAACAATGTGTAATATATTAGTGAATATTCAAATAGTTTCAGCATTTTGGAGGATTGCATTTGTGTGTTCAGGAAGAGTGGTTTTACTTTTGAGAGAAAAATATTTTTTAAAAGCTCAATTTATAATATAGGCATTTCACACTTGGTGTTTGACCAAAGGTGTCAGTGTTGCATTCAAACACAATTTCTTTGTTTGCAAAACAGGAACATAAGAATGATTTTTATTTTCAGGCCTCTTACAGTCTCATTTTCATTCTAAGAGTTACATAGTTTTACTTAGAATTTGTAAAATGTTTTTTCACAGCTATGTATGGCAATGGAGCACTACTGAAGAGCCAGTGAGGAATTTTATATAATGAGATTTGTTTCTTTTAAAGACCAAAGTTGGAAGTCTGTCCTGTTCCTGGGCAAATCTGTAGGAAATCTGATGAGTATTTTGGGCAATTAATTGAGAGCAGAAATGGGCCACTGCTGCTGTGCTGTGTAAGGTTCATAAGGATTAATCATTGTGTCTTTTCAAAGGGATGAAGTTTAATGGGGTCTGTTACTGTGCCTGCTACGTAGCCAAGGGGTATGGAAAGCGATGGAATGTTTTTGTGTGTGTGGTTTTTTTTGTTGTTTTGTTTTGTTTTGTTTTCCCTAGCCAACATGATGCATGTGTCAACTCTCAGGTATTCCAGAGGCAGGTTTTCAGCAGGGATCCTGCAGATGAACTCAGAGATGGTACCAGGAGACATGTTGAGTCCCTTCTCACAAAGCACCCTCCTTTGATTCCTTCTTTCTTTACTGTTTTGTGGCTGTTGAGGCTGTATGCTTGGAAGATGTGCACAGCACTCATTGCTATGACCGTGTTGTAGCATGAACTCTTTCAGGATTTATGATGACTGAATGATCTTTAGAGAGCATTCATAGCCAGCTGGCTGTCCTAGAAGAGCTTGGGACTGCCATTGTTCCCATTTGGTGCCACTGCTGCTTGTCTGAAGGAGACACCTGCCCTTGGGGCTGTGCTGAGAGTTGACTCACAAGATAAGGGAACATGTCTTAGGAAAAAAAGCCAGGCACAGTGGTGCCAGGGCACACAAAATCTTTGAGGAAGAAGAGAATATAGCTGCTTCATGAGATCTAGGTTCTGGGTGTGTTTCCTGAAACTGAAAACTCACAGCAAGGCTGGCAGTCCTGAAAACAGCTCTTCACTCTGGCAGGCAGGCTGCTATTGTGTGAAAATGAAATGCTTTCCCTTCAATAATCTGGGAGAGTACCAAGTATTTAGCTCAAAGCAGGTGAAAAAGCAAGTGAGAAAGATTAGCATTTATGAGTATTTTAGAAATTTATTTTGATCTGTGTTTGTTTTGAAGTAAAATTTTTGTTGCTTGTAGATAAATAACGCTATATTGGCTTGTTAGATGTAAGCATCTCAAAGTGGTAAAGTTACAAAACCACTTCAACTGTTTGAAACTTAAAGTGTACTTCACTAGACAGCCAAGCCTGTTTGTTCCACCACTTCATAAGTTTTGAACAACTCCCCAGGGAAAAAAAATAAAAGAAGAAAAGAAAACATACTTTGCAGATCTCCAATCTGTCATCTTTATCTAGGAAATGGTTTTCTCTATGAAGAGCAAAGTCACAGAACTACATAGTGCAATGAGCTATGTGCAAGAAAACCCTGAGAAATATGACAATGTTCAGTCTCATGATCAACTTTAAAAGGAAACTAATCTAAGTTCCAACAACACTTGTAAATATCTGTACGTAAAATAGCATTGCCAGACCTAACCAGAAGCCCCTTGTACTACGTCTTGCGCAGTTAGAAGAGATCTTAGCTTTTGACCAGCATCCTGTAAATAAGGAGAAGGGATGCATTTTCCCTTAAGAAGAAAAATCTCTCGACATGCCATAAGGACTCTGCAGCAGTGCTGGGAACAAACTTATTTTCAACATGTTGATCGTGGGATCACTGGGTGCCTGCTGTGCTCGAGGAATTGCTCAGTGGCTGCCAGCAGATGATCAAATAAACAACTCCAGTCAAAGAACATAATCTGAACTAACGGAGATAATTATTCTCTGTTATTCAGGAATAATACAAAAATAGTATATGCTCTGTAGATTAGTGGTTTTTTGTTGTTTAACAGTAAGTATGGAGTACTTCTTGCTTAGAGCCTGTGTTCAGACAGCTCGAGGCTGACGCTGCGAGCATTTTGTCTCCCTTCCAGAAAGCTGTCTTTTTTCAGTCCCCTGGTGCCATGAGTAATGGCCATGATATGCTTCAGCTCCTTTTCTGCATTGTCTTAGAGGGAAAGATGGGTGCATGGTCTCTGTTGGGTAGCCTCTCTGCTTTCTCTCTCCTGCCCTTACATATTACTCTTACCAAATACGCTCCTTCTTCTCAGGCTTGGTTCCTGCCTTTGTCCTGTTCTCTATTGCTTTCACTGAACCAGCTGCCTTCAGTTCCAAAGTGCAAACCTATATGTGCTGAGATGTGGTTCCTTCCTTTTTCTTCAAGCAAGGGATTGTCTTTGCAGTTCATTGCCTTGGCAGCATCTTTTTTTTTTTTTGAGGTAACTGTGCAATGCCTTGTGTGAGAGGGCCCTGGCAGGAGCTGACTGTCATCACGGTAATGAAAAGAGATAATAACATCTAAAAGTCAGCATTCATGGTCAGGTCCAGTTGAATGTGGTTCAGCAGAAGTTGGTTATGAAACTGTCACTGACTGCAGTGGGATCTGGTGTATGGTGGCTAGTATGAGATCAATTGAAATGAACCACTTAATAGTAGCAGCTGATGATGGTCTGAGAGGCACACACCTGCTGAGGAGTCCCCTGAAATGCCCCTGTTCATGTTTGTGCATGTCCCAATGCATTCTAGCAGCCATCCACTGGCAGATGAGAACAAACGTCCAGCAGGTCCTTTCAGAGCATGTTGTAAATCAGGACGGCTCCTGAGCCAAATGGAAAACCGCATGACCCATGTGACTCAGCTCCCCTGAGACGGTGAATGTTATTCCTGTCAGTTTTTTCCATCCCCATTCATCAGTTTGAGGCTTTCATCTCCTTTTTAAGTCATGGCCTTTCAAGCAGGGGTGAAATTACACCTGTCAGTAATACATGTTCTTATTACTCCATCATTCTGTCATTGTACAAAGGAATTACACAGAGGTATGTCCTGCCATAGAAACCAGTGAACACTCTCACTTGCTTTAGAGCTACATTTAATAGCTTCTTTTTCATTATCCAGGGGTAAAAATGAGAGATGTCACCCACACTAGAACAGGCAGGAGTGGTGCACGCATGCCTGTGTAATTAGGTACGTGGTAATATCTAATCCCTCTGCCAGCACTTCAGCATAAAGAGTAAGTTTTCCATCAGAGTCCATCCTGTACCATCAGAAGTTATTTTAGGCACAAACGAGGCTCTGCCATTCATGTCAGTCCTGCACCATTCCTTGTGTGTTGTCTGTGTATCCATTAAACACCCCAACATTCTGCTTCTGAAGACAGGAACGTGAGTGTTTCGTACTTCCCTCAGGTACTGCACCGAGTGCCTGGGACCCCTCCTGCCAAGGATCTGTCTTTGTTCTTAATGCAGGCTGGAAGTACTTACGTATTTACTGGTTGACTTATGAGATAGTAGTTGTTGATTTTTTCCAGGTTTTTAACATGGGTCTATTTAATACAAAAGTTTGGATTTCTTCTGAAGCCTCTCCTTTCAGAGGCACATCTTCAGTGCATTTGCTTCTTGGACAGATTTCCATGTTTTACCTTCTTGCGTATTAAAGCGTAAGTAACATTTCAGTTGAAGATCCATACTTTGACCTTTAAAATAAATATTTTGACTTAATTTTGATCGAGGAAAAGTAGCTAAGCCTATAGCATTTCTTACTGTCTTCTTGGGCTGTTCTTGCTTCCTGTGCATGAGAAGATAGATAAATTTCGGATCTTTCCTTCTCCTGTTAGAGATGGGAGTTGTAAATAGCCCCTTAAGATTTGGTTTAAGATTTGGTCACCTTTTTTGACTGCAGTACTGTTTGTTCGGATCTGCTTCAACTTGAGCTGAAATTTATGCAAATTTTATTTTGAGAAGAATGTGTGGGTAACCATGAAGTAAATCACAGCTTTCCAAGAGGAGTCAGCAGGTATTGCATTGACTTCTCACATAGCGAGGTAAAATTGAGATTGGTTTCTTGGGACTTGAGAATTTGTACAAGAAATATAGGACAAAGAAGAGTTGAAGCTTCAAAAGCATTTGAAAAGTTAAATTTAATAGTCTAAGAGATAGCACATTACACCAGGGACTGCAAATTGAACCAAGCAAGGAATCTCAGGTGTTGCAAGAAGAAATCCACCTCAACAAAGGTTAACTGACATGAGAAGATTGGACTCCCTGTATTATTTCACTCAACTGCATTAGCAGCCTAGAATTCGCCCCTTAGCACAGTTGGGCTGTCTTAAGTATACGCTGATAGCTGTGTGGTGCCAGCAACCTCGCACGAGCAGGTGCACCCGAGCAGCTCCTATTTTGTGAACACAGAGAGAGAACAAAGTTAATGCTTTACCAGGTGCAGTTCACACCTGTGCCGGGAGCCAGGAAGATGGTCAAGGTTCAGAGCTGCATGAGGGTGGCTGCCTGTGAGCTGGGCTCTGGCCAGGAGGCCTGCAGGGCCTCCTTTGGGGCTGGCTCCCTGACTCCCCTCTCCATCACCTGACTGCCTGTGGGAGCACATGCATCTGGGGCCTTGCAAGAGTCTTGTTTAGCCCTGCTGATGATTTGAAAGATATTGTTCAGACTGAAAGGGGCTGACCGAGTCAGGGCGTTGTTGGGAAGAGGTAAAATGTCCGGTTGGCAGTGATGTATGTGCCCTGTTCTGAAATGATTGCTTTCACAAACTGAGCCACCAAGGTAGAGAGGGGAACACAGGAGAACTGATCTACAAATAATGAGTTTACAGATATCTGTAGGCTTAGGTATCAGATAGCCAAGTGTAGCGGTGTCTAACTGTGTTATTTCACAGTGCTTTTAAGTTGGTTTAGAAAGCAGGCATGCATGAGGAGACTTTAACTAAATCTGCAGACTTGGGTTTATGAATCAGTGTTTTGGGAAGTTCCTGAAAGCATTTGTTTGTAAGGGGTTTTCTGAAAGAGTGTCTGTCATCCATCCCTACAGTGGAAGTCAATGTCACCTGCAGAATGGCTGCTTCACAGGGAAAGCAAACCAGCTGGGGAAATGAGCCCTGGAACTCCGGCATTAACAGGGAAAAAGATACCCTGCAGCTCTGAAGCAAACCAAAAGTCTGAGTTCATAATCACTGCTTCAGTTATCACATAGGAGTGCATTTGTTCTGTTCTATATAAACCAGTTCTCTCCATTAACTGTAGTCTTACCAAAGGGATTTTTACCTACAAGGAACTTCTGTATGTAGTTGACCAAAGGAGAGCAACATTAATAGAGCAGTTTGAATACTTTCTTCAGTGTACTGACAAAGTGAACAGAAAAACATGAAAAACTACATGGAGAAAATACCAGTTCCCTCTGCAGTCCACAGAGATGTTATGGTGCATGCCATACAAAGGACACAGCAACACACATAGCTTTTCACCCAAGGTCTGTGCTGGTGCCCGTTAGGTCTGCACTCGTGCACCTGACAGACTGCCAACAGGGTTTTTGGTGTATTTAGTCATCATTTTGTGGGTTTACTTTACCTTTTTTCTATTTGAGTACTCATAGTAGCTGGCTTTCAAGAACTGCAGAGGAGCTTTGCTCTTCCCTGTGTGTGAAATGTGTGTTGGGAGTTCATCTATGAATATGTAGTCTATGCGACTCAACTGCTCACTGATTTTTACATGGAAGAGGGTAACAGAATGGAGAAAGCAGCTAGTGGAGTTAGTACGTGAATATGTTTGTGATGCAGCGTTGATATCCCAGATGCTGAAGATTCATTCATATTCCCGTATTCAGGGAGGCAGGGATGGAAAGAGGAAGAGGTGAAAGACTGGGAAACAAGCGGTGAGTAAAGAATAAAAATGGCCAAGCCAGAGGTGCTGGGAGATGTGCAGGAGCTGGTTGCAGAATTTGCATGGGCAGGCTCATGGTGCATATCTGGCAGGTGGGCAGTGCTACCATCCAAACAGAGCTGTTGTGGGGAGCCCCTAGAACCTGAGCAAGGCTAGGGTCTTGGCACTTTTTCTGTTGGGTTCCTATGAAGGAGCAATACTGACACATAGTAGTAGAAGGTCACTGCTTCTTCTTGGTTTCTCAGTTTTAACCCCAAGATGCTTTCTCAGTGTTGCTGTTAGTAGAAAGACAGGATGATCTTTCTTCTTTTTTTTTTTCCTTATCTTTTCAAGTTATATAAGGTTGAGGTCTTAGTCCCCTCATGAAAGGATGTCAAGCTGTGTTAAAAGACTGTGTGAAGAGACTGCAATGTCCTCAGAATACACCTTGGGGGCACTTTCTTTCATGTGTCTCATCTCTCTCTCCGTTTGCATCCTGAGAATGGAAGTTGTCTGGGACCTGGAGTGTGTTTTGCTGGGCTCATATATGCACAAAATGGTAAGTTTCTCATGGAAGGATGGAGATGCTCCACAAATCAAAATAGTTTGTGTCTAGCTACATTTTCCTACTGTCAGCACAATTCCTTAGAAAAGGGCAGCGTTAGGGAAACAATGAGCCAAATTTTTAATTCACCAAGTGGTCTTGGCATCTTTCATCAGTTCCTGCCGTTCTATTTGATGGTTCTCCTTTCCTCCTGTGTTACCCTTCTCCACGATGTCTCTGACTTGCCTTAGCACTCACCTATCTTGTTTCCAGGCTAGTGTCTGCATCTTTGTTTTGCTTTTCACTTTCTTCACTTATATCTCAGTATATCTCGGCCATGTCTGTAGCGTTTCAGGATGCTTAAGGAGGCTTATTCATTTCTTGTGAACCCATGTGTTTTCCTTCAAAGAAGTTATAAAATGGGAGTGTTGGTAGGACTCTGCATAATTCCTGTTTTCAAGTAGGGTGCTAAAACACTTGTCTTTTATGGAAAATAGTGACTAAGATTTTAACCCATGATTCTGCTTACTAAGTTTTTCTTCTGTTCAGAAAAACACTGTCAAATGTGTCTATAACTAGATTAATAGAGAGGATTTCAAGTTTTAATAGAGGAACTAATTTAAGTAGATCATGCATGCCTCAACTAAGTTGGAGTAACAGCAATTATTGTTTCAAGTAATTACAGAATGAGGTGAAAAAGGAAGTTGAGATCAAAATGGTTTTTGTCTTAGCTGTAAGGAGAGAATTGCAAGGGGAACAGTCCTGTTGCTGGTAACATAGCAAGTGAAATTCTGGTCACTGAAGAGAAAATTCCTTCTGATACACAGCATGGTTGAGATTTGTTGGATTTAACCCCAAGACAGTTTCTCAGTGTTGCTGTTAGTAGAAAGACGAAACTGAATCAAAGCTTGGCTGAGCTGAATGTTATTGAAGATTTCTGTTGTTTAGAAATGTTATCTGTGTCTCATTTTCTTCCTGCCTGCTTTTTCTCCAGTCTTCTTTGTCTCCTTTGTAAATATTTAAATCTTTTTTTTTTTTTTTTTCAATTGCCAAAGCCACGAGCATCCATCATGTCTGCTGTTGCTTTGCCAGTGAGCTTGTGCTGACTCAGCGCACCCTGAGGCATCTCCCATCAGCAGGCTCACGGAGGGTGCCGCTTCTGGCAGGCCGGCTTGGAGCTCCTTGACAGGGTGGTGGATGCAGCTGGAGCAATTATAGAGCTGAAAACCAAGGAATAGTTCTATTGAGTCACTTAGTAGGAGCTTAAACTCTGAATCAGCAGGCCAGGGAAGTGTGACTTGGAGGCAGTAAGAACATACTAGTCCTGACCTGCCTGGCGTTGGCTTAGTTTTGGCTGCATTTTGTGTGATTTAAGAGTTGTGTTTATGTGCATTGTTTGCACAGAAATGTGTTCCTTAACTGGAGGAAACTGCCTTCCATGACTTTATATAACCGTTAGCTGCAGTAATGTCGAGTAGTCTGCCAAAAACAAGCTGAAGAAAATGCTCAGGCTTTCTGTTGCCTTGTCTGTGAAACACCAATCCTGTTTAAAATCATTGATCGAGTATTAGATAGCTGTTGTCAGCAAGAACTAATAAAGGGATGACTCTGAAGAACCTAAGAATTATGTATAGCAGTGGGAGATTTTTCAAGAGCTGTCCAAACATCTTCTGCACAATGTGCACAATACATCGGCAGGTAGGGGCAAATGCAGTTCAAGCAGAGCATGCAAAATTTGAGATCACTGTGGGGCAAACCACATTTCTTAAAGTCTTTCCAGCAAAGAGAAGCACCCTATTCAGCTGCTTTACATCAGCCACAAGTTCTTACCCTTGTGTTTTTGTTTTCTGTTGGATTTCTTCTCTTACTCTTAAACCAAGAAGTCAATCCATGGCATGTACTTACAGTATTTGATTTGCTAAATTAGCTAACATGTCAGGATCAAACAGGCAAGGTTTACATTAACAATATGTTCTACAATCCTTTAGTGTTTTCTCATGAGAATTGAACTAAAAGAACGTTGGGCACTTTCAGTGGGCATTTGAAAACTTTGTATTACTGAGAAACAAGAACAAAATTTGTTGGAAGGCCTATTCATTTTTGTGACTGCACATCATCCTCAGGCAAAATAAAATGGACTTTGCATTGCTTTTTCACCAGTAGCTATTGGATAAGCTTTTTGCCTATTAGCAGATGAAGATAAAACAAGGACTGGAACAGCTGAAAGATAAACGATACAACTCAAAGGGGGCTATGTTCACTGGGGTCACTGGTGTCTGTAAAGAAATTTTAGGGCTTCATCAGTATGATGGGCTGTCTCCTATTGCATAGAACATGGCAAAAACACTTCCCCTTCCTTTTATTTAGCCTGGAGGACTGTTATTTTTTCATTTACATTTTTCCCTCAGAACCCATCCATTAATTGCAGAGCAGTGAAGTTTGCTTTTATGGAAAGTATCTGTGAACAAAGGAGAAAGGATGAAACCTGTTGTACACCAAAAGATTACTGTAAATTCTATAAATAGGAACATTTATCAAAGCCTGTGGAAAGTCTCTGGTTTCATGTGACCAAAGATTTTGTGTATTTCACTTGAAAGACAAATTAAGCAGAGAACCTAGAAAGCATGTTTAATTATAAGCACACAAAGAGCTTTGTATGCAGCAGCTCTGTATGTGTGTTTAAAGACAGGTATGTGCATAGGCATTGCGCTGATTTGTAGATAGGTGATGGGTATTACAGAGGGTATCCTGTCCTGTGGCTGCCAGAAATCCTTATCTCCAACAAAAATTTTGCTGTCTTTTTGAACAAAGAGGACCCAGATATTGGTACAATGCTAGCTTGCTGTGCTTGTAGTTTCTGGCAGGAGGACTGTTGTAAATAAGAAAGGGAATGGGGTATAAATGTTTGGCTACATTTACTGACAGTTACTTAAATGGAAAAGGAATTAATTTGTCGCTGTTGAACAAACTATAGCCCAGTGTGGTTTCCTGTCAACTTAGTGGGACAGGAATTGGGAATTCTATTAATCGTGGTTCTTACTGAGGTTTGTGTACATGGGTAACTATGAACTGTTTTCAGGTCACTGCACTTTGTCTGATTTCATTTCATGTAATTTCTCACTCGAAGACTATAGCCTTTCTATTTCTTGTAAGACTATAGCAAACGTATTATGTATGTCATGAGTTGTTTTTTATTCCCCCTTTAAAATACGAGGTCTCTTCCCCTTTGTTGTTTTTCATGGAAACATCACTAATTGATACTTAATTCTGAGTAACCTTCTGTTCCTGAAGATTGATGCTGAGGATGTAACAAATGAACAATGTCACAGGCTTTTGAGCTTAATATCTGGGGAGATATAATCAGGCATATTGATTCTTTCCTTCCTGCATTTCCTTTCTCTGTAATTACAAACAAGTTTCTGCTTGTGGAATAACTCAGTATATTCCTTAGAACAATCACTTATTCACAGCCTGGATGCAAAGTAAGCTAAAGAGGGAATCAGTTGTAACAGGGAACACAGATTTTCCATTTGGAGAGGTAATAATACTTGCCTTATTAGATCAGAAATTACATCTTCAGAGGTTACACTGCTGTAGGCTCAGGTCTTGGCCTAGCTCATGGACTTGCCCAGTGGAATAAAAGGGGAATGTAACTTGTGAGAACTATTCAGGTTAGGTGCTGCAAGTGGAATAAGATTGTAGGGCATAAGGTTGTTTTTACATCCCCTCTTTCCTCAAGAGAGCCACCACAGCAGGAGGCTGACCGGCTCCTACCTGAGGTGCTCGAGCCAGCACATTGGCACATGCTGAACTGCTCATGTGGGCCAGCCATTGCAGGGGAGGGATGTGGCAGGCTGGGCAGAGAGGACATGGTTAGGTGGTGTGAGATCGTTTGATGTTGGCAGAAGTCATTGGCACAAGTTTACCCGGGCAACCTGCTCTAGTGAACCTGCTCTGGCAGGGGGATTGGGCCTGATAGTCTCTTGAGGTCCCTTCCAACCCCTACAGTTCTGTGATTCTGTAATCAGGGGGGAATCAGATCACCTTGCAGTTGAGCGAGAAGACAGGTGGATAGGACAAAGTTAAGTTTCTGTGGGAAAGGCAGCAGGAAGGTACAAAGTTTGCTGATTTGCAGGTCATTTCTGGTAAGAGACTCTGGCTTCTCTTCTGTGGTGTTTCTGTGATGAATCCACTCTTCTGAGTTAGAAATGAGGATTTTGCTATCGGCACGATCATGGCACCACAGGTTTTGTACAGCATTAGGACATATCAAAATTGACAGGTTGTAAGAGAAAAAAAAGCTGGAGTCTTACAAAATTAATGATAATGGAAAGGTCTTGTGCTTTCTGAGACAGGAATACCACAGTAGACATCAGGAGAACAAAAATGGACTCTTACTTGCTTTTTACTTCAACTATTCAAACTGGAAATGTTAACAAGTCATTGTCAGCAGTTGGTAATAGATACAGTATAATGTACAGTAACAAGGGGAATTGATAGACAAGCATTTTCTTTCCTCAGCTTTGCAAACCAATGGTTGTCAATGCCTCCCCATTTCCTTGACGCACCACACAATGGCAGCGTTTGTCTTTGGTTTGTATAGCCAGGATGGTCAGCGTTGAGTAGACCTTGTTTAGCAGAGGTAATAACCTGGTCAGTCATGCAGCTGAAAGATCAAGTTTAAAGCAAAAAAAAAAAAAAAAAAAAAAAAAAAATCCCAGCACTATTGTGTTTCAGCTGCAGGTAGAAACTTCCACTGCCCAACCATTTGCCCTTGTCATGAGCACCAAAGGCAGGAGGAGAGGTTGATTTGCACTGTCTTAAATCTTGTAAGGTAACTCTGAAAATAGAGAGAGAGCAGACTCACCTCTCAGGTGACCGAGCACTAAATGTCACGTAACTAGGGATTTGATCCTTCATCTGATCCTCTCATTTTCATTTTCAAAGTTTCATTCTGAATCTGAGGTCTGTTGTGAACTTGTATTTTGTCTTAATTTCTCAGTGCTAAAAGCTGTAACGTCATTACTGGAAACTGTTTAATATATATATTGGGAACTACTGTGTTTTCTTGAGATATGTTTTTTACTTATCCTTCTCCAAAATTTATATTTTTCTTCTTAAAGGTATGAAGGAAGACTCACTTTGGTTATTACCCTGTATTATATTGAGAGCTGGGAGGCCTGTTACTGAGTCAGGTGAGAGAAGTACCCCAGCGAAGGAAACTTTGTAGTGCTAGACCTAAATGTACTAAAACATGAGAATTGCAGCTGAGCCTTGTCCACATCAACAGGTGGCCCTTCTGAGTTGTGCAGCCACTTACAGGTGCCAGTGCCGGGCTGGCAGAAGCTGGAGGGCACGGACATCATGTTTAAGTCAAGTCCTTGGGCCTCTGGGTTTGAGGTGAGGCTGGGTTTTGCTAAAAGTTGTTGTACTAGAGATGCATTGGGTCTTAGAACACATCCAGCGTAGTGTGAGAATGTGAGCATCCTTGCATTTGGGAGTTGTCCTACTGCTAGTATGTTTCTTCTGCAGAAATAGCCAAATTCTGAGCAGATGACTCCCAGAATGAATTTCATGAGTAATGTTCATCTAAAAGGTGCCATTGGAGCAAGGAAGAGACTTAAGGTTTAAAGAAAGCTGCTGTTTTATGTGTAGAAACAAGGTGTGTTTTTTTTTCAAACACAATTATTCACAGAAGTTTTTTTTGCACTAGTTATTAAAGAAATGGGAAAAAGGAGAAGAAAAATAAAACAAACCAAAAAAACAACACCCCAGAAATGAAAGGAAGCAAACGAACAACAACAAAAAGACTAGTACTGGTAACAGCAGGAGAGATGTGGTTTATGGAAATGCCCACATATTCGGTTATTCCTGAAGGTTAGGGGAAGCCACCAGGACTTTTGGAGCCTGACTTGATGGGGCTGCACTTATGAGTTGGT